>JAOXJP010245734.1:0-22627 GCA_025762735.1 Platanus orientalis | reverse complement strand
TTGATTTCACTAGGACTTGAACCTAATACTTATTGTAAAAAACAATTTTTATCAACTAAGCTATATACTATTGATAATTTATAATACATATATATTATGTATGTAAAAGTTTGGGCCTCGGGCTAGGCCGAGGTAAGCCCAACTCGGGCCCTTGCCGGGCCTAGCTCGGGCCAGGCTTTTTCGGGCCAATTTGAGGGCCGGGCTAGGGCTAGGCTCGAGCCGGCCCGGTCCATGCCCACCCCTACTTATAATGGGCCTAAAACTGTCTTATATTTGTTGGGCTAAGCTATACCAATTTCGGGCTAGGCCAGGCCAAACCATATTTTGTACCTATTTTGGTCGGGCTAGGCCGGGCTATTTTTTATTACTACTCCAATCCAGGCAAAGTTTGGGCTGAAAGTGAGTCCATGGTTTCAAAACTCGGCCGATTCTGAGTCGGATTAGTCGATCCGACTCGGAATCGGCTGGGACGAATCCGATTCTAAGGGTCAAATCGGAGTTTGCTTTGACTTAGCCAATCCAACTCGGGAATTGGCTAATCTGGGTGTGGATTGGCTTGGATTGGCCGATCCACCTTGAGAATTGGCTTGGAATTTATAATTTTTTTTTTTTTTTCAAATTTTGAATTTAAAATGATTTTAAAGGTTTTTCTTTTTTTGCATCGGATCGGCCAAGTCAACTCAGAATTGGCCCGGATCAACCGATCCAACTCAGGAATCGGTCTTGACTGATTCCGACTCCGATTCCAAGTCTTTAAACCATGAGTGAGTTTGCCTGAATTCAGCCCGAATAAAACTTGGGGCCTGAAATTTGGGCCCAAACTCAGCCCAGCACGAAGTTACCTTGGCCCAGCCCGATTATTTTTCAGGCCAGACATGTCGGGCTTTAGGCCAGCCCAGCCCAATTGACGCACCCTTAAAACCACCACCGAATTTGAGCTATGGGTTCACAACCCTCAAGTCACT
The DNA here is from genome assembly GCA_025762735.1 of Platanus orientalis. NCBI lineage: Eukaryota > Viridiplantae > Streptophyta > Magnoliopsida > Proteales > Platanaceae > Platanus > Platanus orientalis. The sequence continues at coordinate 21,662 of JAOXJP010245734.1, read as the reverse complement.
CTTCTATGTCAACAACATGCTGTGGGTTCCAACAGATTTTGATTGCAAATATAAGACAAGTAGAGCATGACGATGGGATATAAGAATCTAATACGCTTTGTTTCAAGTGAATGACGAGAAACCCCATTTACATAATTTATATGAAAATATAGATGTCATCAGTTTGTACTTTTTACTATTTTAGGTATGCATATCCAAGGTAATGGACATCTCCAAAAAAAGCTTTTTTGTACGGTGTCTTACTTCAGATCATACATTTGCTTCACTGTCTTGCAAATCAGTGCTTGGAATCTTTAGGAAGATAAACACTTCATAATCCTATCAACCCTTCTATTAAAAATGTTCAACTTCATTTTTATTAACAATAATTGTGCAGGAATCACTAAACTACAAGTCTATCAAAGAGATTATAGTCTAGAATATGGTTTCAACCAAAATAGCCCGAGTTCAAAGTTAATTATCTTACAGATAAGTTCCAGCTGTTGGTTCGGAAATGAAAGCATTCATTTCAAGATCATGGACCACCAATCCAACAACTAGGAATTGAGGGGAAGTTGACATAATTGGGTGAGGGCCATCCCATAATTGGCAGTACTAGTTTGCCTTCATTTTCTTTTCAAATCAGGGGGAAGATAATGGGTCACAAAAAGGTAAAGGCATATGCCCAAAAAATTTTAACATTTTTGTAGAAAGCCTAAATAAGATCATACTTACACATACCTCACTCATACTATCAAGCTCCATGAGAAGGTCGGGTAAAACAGCAAGAGATGCCTCATTTTCCCTATCATATGTATTAAAGAAAAAAAAAATATTAAATGCCTAGTTTTAGGAATAATTCACATAAAGCTAAAATAGAACTTAAGTTCAGTTAAAATATTAAGAGAACAAAATAAGTAATTTTAGTTTGAAGTCTTTATTACAGTCACGGTGCATAAATCATGCATCATACATCTATTCATATTACTACAAGCTAATGTGAAGCATTGTCCAAGTACTTGGCTAAGATTAAGGACAAGTGGGAAAAGCATGAGAATAAGTCATTGATATAATACAGTAAAAGATGAAATCAAGAAATGGTTGTGTGTGTGTGTGTGTGCGCGCGTGTAAACCACACAATCATCTTCGCGTTCTGCAGCATGACTAGAACAGCAAAGGATTAACAATATGAGGCAACTACCTCTGCTTTATGCTTCTGTAGGCATCAACAAACAGGAACTCCCTCAAGCACTCCTCCCTCAGTTCCAAAAGGTTGGCCAGTCCTAACTTTCCATAAGCAGCAGGCTCCTCCATCAACCTATTTGACAAGTTAAAAGTTTGTCCTGAAAATTACTGAATAATCGAAGTTTACTTGAGAAGTGGTCCAAAGAATTACTTTTCTCAACAGTATTTATAACATTATTAGGAATCATATGTAAAAATAAATAAATAAATTCAAAGGTTATCAACTAATTATAACATTAATCAGGTCCTTCATTTTCTATTGATCTGTGCTTGGAGAAACCACAAAGAGACTTCCATTCGAAGGAAGGGCACAGACTACTCTCACAAGAACACTTGGTGGCATGGAAGTCAATGTATAAGCCTAAGAACTTGGGTTCTGTTCTCTTAAAGTCGTGAACAAGGCCCTTTAATGGAAATGGCTTTAAGGGTTGAAGCATAGTATACATTAATGTAATATGCTTATAATACATGAAGTCAGGTTTTTCCAAAGAAACATCATATGCCATATATTTCAATTTTGTGTAAACCCTAGAAAAACCCCACTTGATACAACTAGAAAGATGCTGAATCTGACATTGTTTGCTGTACGAACAGTTTACTCTCTATATTTCTTTTCTTTACACCAAAGAGATCTTGAGATCCAATCTGCCTGTCCTAGTACCATGCAACAATTTATAGCCAGAGTACTTCTGATTCGCTGCCCACCATTTTTTCCTCTCCTTCAAACAAAAGAAGATCTACAAAAACAACAAATCCATACCCCAACTACTTGGGGCTGGCCACTTATTCCACCATCCCAGGACCCACTCTATCTAGGATGAGATCTGCCGGTAAAATTACAAGCACCCATATCTTTTCTAACTACTTCAACCCAAGTCAATTTTGACATTCCCTTGCCAATTCACACCTTCAACTTGCATCATCTCACTCCTTCTCACAAGCGTAGTTATCATGGTTCAAAAACTCAGATCGTCAGACCGCATCGTCTAGACTCAAAACTGATCTGGGATTAGATCGGATCGTGGATTGGTGATCTACCTTTGAATCATTCGGTTTGAAACCAAAGCCAAAAAATTCTGAAAAAAAATCCTAAAAATTCTTATAATGCTTTTTATAAGAAGTTTGAATAAAAAACCTCAATTTTGGGTATGTTAAGTGCATCATACATGAATAAACACTGTTACAAGCATGTATATTTATAAAGATCAAGATTGAACATTTCATAACCGAACAACCAACATGACTACTTCTAGTGTAGAAAAACCAAACCATATACAATAAGATATAAATAATGATGAACATAATTGTAGGCATGTTAATTGTTAAGTGCATCATACATGTATGAACAAAGTTACAGGGTTCGTATAAGTTCAAGATTATTGTTTGCTTAATCAAACATCTAATATGATTACATCATATGAATAAAAACTAAACTATGTACAAAATCATATAAACAAAAATAAAAAATAAAATAATACATGATTCATTATTCTAGCCAATCGGTTGGTAAAGTTTAATTTAGTCTTCTATTACAGAGGCGTCGGTTGAGGGGGGACCCTCGCCTTCGTTAGAAAATTTTAGTATCTTTTACATGAAAAACATGTAATCTGGTGGCTAGATTTATCGTTTGTTATAAAGCCATGGGGTTCACTTCTTATATGTTATATCAAGACTTTTAAGAATATTTAGAGAGAATCAAAGGGTTTGTGCACTCTTGAAAAAACAAAAACTTAGATATAAGGGGGGAAATGAAAAACTTTTTTTGTGTGGATCAGACGATCCCATGAACAATTTGGACATGGATCGGACGATCCCTTGATCCCTATAAGGGATCAGACGATCCATGTGGGATCGTGATTTACATGCCAGGATCGGAGGTCTGATCCTGATCTGGATCGAACAATCCGATCCTAGATCGTTCGAATTTTGAAACCATGGTTGTTATTGGTCTACATTGCACATAACTAAACCATCTCAACCGACTTTCCTCATCTTATCACCAATTGGAGCTACACCTAAGCTCCCGTAGGATTCGTTGATGATTATATCCTATCCAGTCTTGCCACTCATCCATCTCAACATTATCTCAGCCACTCATTTTATGTGTGTCTTTCCTTCTTATGCAACAAGGTTAAAGCAGTTGAGGCCGAACCCTTGTCAATTAAAAAATAGCAACTTAATTAGGGTTCTCATCCATGTGATGCACCCCACTTCTTCATACCCAGAAAAAGTTTAAAATGCTCCAAGGGACAGCTTTCTGCTACCAGATGGTCTTACGTGGGCTAAGAAGATGGAAAATTCCAATCCCTTTTGGGGGCTTGGACTTGTTTCTTGGCTAACCAACATTCTGTTCTATAAAGCATGACTAGTCTTACAGCTGTTCTATAAATTTTTTACTTCAATTTTAATGGTATTCATTTATCACACAACACTCCAACACACCTCTCTACTTCTACCACCCCACTTTAATTCTATGAGGAACATTCTCTACAATATCTCCCTCCGTATGGATGATTTAACAGAGAAAACAACAATGGTCCACTCCGAGGCATTTCTTGGTTAACAATCATAACTACTCCATTCCTACTATATTTACTAAATTGCATTCAATATATTTGTTTTAGTCTAACATATCTTAAAACGTTTTGATTCTAAAACATCCATCCATGGTTCAAACTTTGCATTGTACCCCTCTCTAGTTTCGTCAATCAAAACAATAACATTAACAAATAGCATACACCATGGGACCTCCTCTAATATATGCTCAATCAACTCATCCATAACTAAGGAAAACATATATGGGCTCAATGCTGACCCTTAGTGTAAACCTATTACGATCGTAAACTCATTTGTCTCTCCCCCAATTGTTCTAACATTAATGAAAAAAAAATGAAATAAAAGACAAGAGAGAGAAAGAGATTGATGCGGACAACATCATGTGGCTCACGTATGTACCATCAAACAAAAGAGCAAGGTTCAAATCTTGTGTTATGTATGGGTTGTTTTAGTTATTTAAGGGGTGGGTTAATTCTATAATAAGGCCAACAGTGTTATGTTTAGTTTAGTTTTCTTAGGGTTTTAGTTGTAATCCCGTTTTTTACTTTGGACCCAATTTTTCTATAGCCAAAACTTGACTTTTTGACTTGATTTTGGTGTCATTAAATAGGTTATTCAGTTACCTTTCTAATGAGACCAAAATTACGCAAATCTGAGGTGATTTAAGAAAGTTATGATCAAATTACAAAGGGGGTGTCAATAAAAATGGGAATAGTGTTTTTTTAGAATTTTTTATTTTTTTTAATAAAGGGAGAAACTTAATTAAAAAACTAAAGAGGCAAAAAAAAAAAAATACAAAGACAAGAAACAAACAAAGTCTTCACCAAGTCAGTGAGAAACTAGAAAATGAAAGACAAAAGAAACAAAGCAAAGAAACAAGCAGCTCGCCACAGAAAGAACACGCTACTCCTCACACCAAAAGGCATATCCCTATCCACAAAATCCTCTCAAATAGAAATCTAGCCAAATAGAAATCTATAGATGAATAAAAAGATCTCTTTAGTCCTCATCCACCCTTTAAAGATCCTAGAATTCCTTTCCTTACAAAGGCCCCAACAAATAGCCCTTAGAAGATAAGACCAAATGATTGAGGACAGTCCTTCCAAATCACGGATCCACCAACCTGAAATCAAATCACAAAGATGAGAGGGTAAGGACCAGGAAATCCTAAGATGAGAATAGAAAAAACCCCAAATATTGTGAGCCAAAGCACAATGAGAAAATAAGTGATTCACCGTTTCTTCCATAAGACAAATGACACATCAATTAGCTAAATTTAACCCTCTACTTTGCAAATGATCTAATGTGAGAATTTTATCTAGGACAGCATTCCAGAGAAAGAAGGAAACTTTTGAAGGGATGCACTAGGTCCAAATACCTTTATAGAGAAAGTGAGAACGACCATGCCCCATCAGAGCCAAGTATAAAAACTTAGGAGTAAAACAACCTTTCTTTGAGATAATCCAATCCCAATCAGCATCCGGATTAGCATTAGGCTTCCAACCCTCTTAAAGCCTCAATAAACTACATAACTCACCCGTCTCCCAATCATTCAGATTTCAACGATGCCTAGGAAATCCAAATATTACCTTCCACGTCATAGGAATTAGCCACCACCACCTTGGGATCAACCACCAAGGAATATAAGGCCCTAAAAGAATCCTTTAACAGGATTTCTGCCACCTAACTATCCTCCCAAAAACTGAACTCCCTATCCGATCCTAATTTAAAGCAAATAAACTTCCAAAAAACATCCCTCACCTTTTGAATAGATTTCTAAATACCATAACCATGTCTTAAGTTTGAGTAGTTTTAAATTTTAGGAAAGTCATTTTTTTGTTTTAAAAAAATTAGTTAGCAAGTTTAGAATTTTTAGAAAGTTTTTAATTTTAATAAGTTTTTAATTGTTTAAGGTTGTAAGTCTATTTAAAGGCAACCCCTCTCCCATAATTTGATAGTGAAGAATAAACAAGTTTTTGAAGATTTTGGGTGTTTCCCAAGGTGTGGTTGTAGCCATGTTCTCATCTCCAAGGGTTGATGCCATTTCCTAGGCTCCTCTCTTCTCTCCATGTGGGTTGTAGCTAGGGTTGCAAGTTATCTGAAAAATTACCGTGTTCCGGTCTGCGTCGTATCCGAAATAAGCTTATCCGGTCCATTTATAAAAATATCCGTTGTAAACGGTTAGGATACGGATATACATTGTTCCATTCCGGATAATATCCGTTTCGTAAAAATATAACAATATATAGCATATAGATAATAGATTGTTGAATTTAAAACTAATCCAACAATCATAAATAGCCTAATAACTTAAACCCTTAAAAATATATCAACTATTTACTTCATATTTGTTCCATCTTGATCCATGACGGCACCTATAGGTATACGACTTCGAAGATTTTAGAGAGGATAGACATGGGTTAGTGAAGAATGCATTGACAATTGTGACAGCATATTGGAATTGCCTTTTTATTTTTTTCTTTTCCGGAAATCCGTATCCAATCCGAAATCAGAATTTTTTAAACGGTTAGAATACAGTATAATTTTATAATATCCGTTAGAATAGGATACGGAAGTAGATACGCTCATATCCGGTCCGTATCCAGTCCATTTGTAGCCCTAGTGGTGACTGGGAATGATGAGGATGAAATCAAACACCTTAAGGGTAGTCTCACCAAAGAGTTTAAGATCAAGGATCTTAGTTTTTTGAGGTACTTTCTTGGGATTGGAGTTGCCACATCAGGCAAAGGCATATTTCTATCTCAACGGAAGTATGTACTAAACCTCTTGAAAGAGTCTGGAATGGAGGGTGTAAACCGTGTGCTACTCCTATTGAGGTCAATCACAGGATGAAGGAAAATGGTAGTGACAGATTGACTGATGCAAAAAGGTTTCAAAGGCTAGTGGGGCGTCTTATCTATTTGTCCCTTACTCGTCCAGACATCACATATGAAGTCAGTGTCATCAACCAATTCATGCATGCACCTACCCAAGACTATATAGAGGCAGCATATCGGATACTCAGATACTTGAAGGGATGTCTGGGCAAAGGAATCTTTTATCAGAAGCATGATCACAATCAAATTGAGGTATATACCGATGCAGATTAGACTAGCTCCCTAACAGACCGAAGATCTACTTCTGGCTATTGCTCATTTGTTGGGGAAAATCTAATAACCTGGAAGAGTACGAAACAATTGGTTATCGCGAGAGACCAAATTCAGATCCATGGCCCATGGTATTTGTGAATCCCTATGGTTAAAAATGTTACTCTCTGAAGTGGGTTGACAAATCAGAGGACCAATGAGAATCTATTGTGATAATAAAGTTGCAATCAGTATTACACATGATCTTGTGCAACACGACCCTACCAAACATGTGAAAGTTGACAGGCACTTCATCAAGGATCATCTCAAGAAAGGACACATCTGCCCACCTTTTGTTCCAACACACAATTAGCTCACAAATCTTTTTACCAAAGGACTTAGTACCCCACAATTCCTAAGTCTAATTGGCAAACTGGGAATGAGAGATATCTATTCTCCAACTTGAGTGGGAGTGTTAGAGAATATGTGTAATCGTGTGGTGTTAGAGTAGCGTATATGCATATGGTAGTGTATATATGTACACAATGAGGGTATTTCAGTCGTGTAGTACGGACTCATACACCATTGTATTTATCTACAATACACATAATAAAATAATAAAGAAAAGTCGAATGAGTAACCCTAACTCATACGACATACGTTTCCTTCTCTCCTCTCTTTTTCTCTCTCTTCATCTTCTTCTCTAATCTTCTCTTTCTCAAGGCTAATATAGAACACAAGTCGAGAGAGATGTAAGATTTTTTCCATGAAGCAAGTCTTTTATTAACTTTTTCAACCACCAAATCCCAAAATCTTCCTAAAAGTGGCTGCCCTTCAATTGTAATTTTCATATCACAATTATTAGTCAAATATTTCCTAATCCAATTACTTTTATGAGTTTTCACAATTTCAAACCATAATCTACCCATACAAATTTATAAGGAGAGATATAGTTAAAATGATACCGTCCAAAGTTGAAAAATTATTACATTGGCCAAATGGAGCTTTTTTTAAATGGTTTGCAATCACATCATATTTGTCATCTTCATCATCAGTAATTGGTCTACACTTCAAGATTCTTGAGTTGAGCTTACTCCTTTTTCTTGTAGAATCCATGCCATTGTCAAAACTTAGTGTTCGTGTTTCCTCTTCTAATCAACTGAATGAAGCCTTAGTCTAAGACCTATTTCCTCATCGTGTTGATCCTCCCTTCTCCTTACGATTGATAGATAATCAATTCCAATTATAAAATGCTTTAATTTTCTAACTCACATCCATTCCCAATGGCTTCTAGTTGTAGTCTTTGAATGTGAAGTATCAGTCGAGAAATACAGTACAAATGACGATATGGCTGTTTATTGAGTAGCCACATCAAGAACTTACACTTCAACAAAAAGTTTTAAGAGTTTCGCCACGTTTGGAAATATTTTGTACATAATTACAGTATTTCAAAGAGATTCTAAATTCTGAGAGGAACAAGCTCTATTCAACAAAGACCAATCAGTTAGAGAATCATTTTACTCTCTAGGTCAGCTCCCCAATCAAATCATAGGACCATAAGTCATCACAAGGAGTTACAAATCTTCCAAATCATTAAGACCTACAATCTCTCAACCGGCCATAACATGGTATTAACATTGCAGGGTTTTTTTTCAAGAATCACAATGCACATAAAGAAAGGGACAATGCATATGGTTAAGGAAATAATAATAATAATAAAAAAAAGAATTCTTAAAAGAAAAGGCATCAACTATTCATTTCAGAAACAATAAATGAGAAAAAAAATATTCCATTTGTTTTGGTAACTCAAAAAAAATTCTTCCATCACATCACCATGACCTAAACCAAAATTTTTCTTTCCTTGGAGTGGCAACAAGAAAGCGGATTTCTTCTCTTAATGCACATTCATAAACTCTTATTTTAAAAGCTAAGGAGTATTTTATCGAAAAGATGAAGGACTAGCTGGATTCATGTTTAAATGTTTTGGCTTAAAAGTTTTATGCCAGCTGCCAACCTGACACAACCACATATATTATCTGGCTTTGGGACTGCCAGTGCAAAAACACTAATGATATGTAGTTGCAAGATTTGAAAGAATAAAGTCAGAATGAGTGCATTTGAAAGAACTTGGAGGTAAGTCATTTGCAACTGAAGATTAGCGACTGCACCAATGAGTAGTAAATGAATGCACAAGTCTATGGATTTAAGGAATCCAAGACTGAAGTACAACAGTGGTGGATTGAAGATCCAGATAGATGAAAAAGATAGAAGAAGATGAAGATGAAGATAAAAAGAAAAAGAAAATTCATAGGGATTCAAAAAAAGAGAAAGAACTTACCTATGATCACCTAGGATTTTCACATGGTTGAAGCCTTCAACCAAACTAAACTTCCATTCAATCATAAAATTGTGTTTGTATTACACCACTCTATCTCCTCCATATTTATTGACAAACCCCATTGCTAACCCTAGACAAATTATGACTAATACCTAAAAAGACTATTACTTGAAATAAACTATTAGAGTACAAATCCCATCGCGTTCTAGTATCTTGTCAGTATTTTTGCCATAACTTTCCCAGATCACATCAGATTTGCAAAATCTTGGATTCATTGGAAAGGTAACTGAATAAACTTTCAAAAGACAACAAAATGAAGCCAAACTAGTAAGTTTTGACAGCCCAAAATCATGCCAAAATAAAGTGACGACAATAGAAACTTTTCACTTTCCTAAAAAATAGATAAAACATATTACTTAAATCTACTCAACCTATGATCCAACACAAAATAAGGTCCACACTTGAATCTAGACCAAATATGGCCCAAATTTAAAATTACCAAGATACCTTTACAACCTAATACTTAAACTAATTCAGATCTCCCCCATATTTTAAACTTGATAATGGTTCCCAAAGATGGATCCATGTGGAGCCCAAGTCCAAGCAACACCTTAGACCCCCTTTGGGTTAAGAATTCGATAAGAGTTGATGCTTTTCAAGCCATGCTCTAGCTGTTGCATCAGATATGGTGCAAGTTGAATGCACTAGAAGGATGAGGGGATGCCAAAGATGACTTGAGTAGACATTATTCAAGTTTGTCAATTGATTGGAAATATAGAGCCTCGTGCATTGAGCCACCTTTTTTTTTTTTTTTATAGAGCTTCTCTCTCTCTCTCTCTCTCTCTCTCTCTCTCTCTCTCTCTGGGTAATGGAATCTCCACGACTAACAGAAGCAAGGGGGAAATATGAAGTGTTTTCTAAATATAGAACTTAAATCTTATGAGATTTGGACGGAGGATCTGAATGGACCAGGAGTCTTCTTGATTACGGAAAGGGCTAAAGGAAGACCTCATGTGATATCCTTCGACTCGTCTATATGTGAGAAGGTCATCTCCTTCCTTAAAGGGCTAAGGATGCAAGGCAAGATGTAGCTTTTCGCAAGACATTGTGTTTGCAAAACTCCACGATCTTTCTAACCAGAGGCTCCAACGATTGGGGCCGGTTCATTAGAATAATAGAATGAAAACACAACAGACTGAATCTGTCTATCGTCATCCCAGGTGATTTGGAGTTTGCAGGATGGACCAACTTAGCATTGGTGTTACAGTAGACAAGTGATGCAAAAAGGAAGGTGGTTCCACCACCTACATAACACAGAAGCTCTGTTGTGAAAGGCACAATGATACAGACCAAAGATCATAGTTGATCTGAGAAAGGATCTTTTCGATAGGTGGAGTCATGCTCTAGTTTGCAATGAATGGGGTACTAAGGTAGATTGGATGATCCCCTCACGACTATCGCAAGATCTTGGTAGAAAGTGGCCCAACGAAGTGGTCTTGTTCCCAGTGGGGTAGCCGACAAACCAAGCTCTTTGCTTCATGGAGTCGGAGGGACGAAATGGAGAAGTGTATACAAGGGGACCCACTGAAATTCAAAGCAAGAATCCTCTTATTAAGAAAATAGATGTCAGAATTCAGTATTCTACCTGCCTCAATGATTCGGAAAGCCAAATGGATCAAGGTGTGGGGACTTTCTTGCCACCTATGGTCTTAGAACACATTCTAGAAAATCGGAGATATGTGTGGCAGGTTGGGAGCATGGTTTTAAATCTCAGACGATCCGGGATCGTATCAGATGATCCGGATCAGGATCGTCTAGATCCGATCAAATACATCGTCGGCATCATGATGTGCCAGTTTCTCTTCCTCCACCTACAGGGTGGGATGAGCCTTAGCTTGCTCAAGAACACAATTTTGGAGAGTTTATGAGCTTTCATTTCAATTCTAATGAGTCATGTGCAATGCCATCTCCATATGTTCATGAGTATCGACAAGATTCAATCCACCGCGGCGTTCATGGTGGAAGTGGTGATACCATGCTAGGTATGTTTATATATTTCATCATTATTTGTATGTTATTTTGTATGTTTTGATTTTGATGCACTAGAAGTAAGCATATTGGATATTTCCTTATGAAATATACAATCTTGATCTTTATACATTATACAATATACATACTCGTAAGTTCGCAACAGTGTTTATTCATGTATGATGCACCTAATATACCTAAATTAAGTTTTTTTCAATCAAACTTTTCATGAAAAACATTATAAAAAATTTATGGACTTTTAGGAATTTTTGACTTTGGATCGGGCTCGGACCGAACGATCTGCTGATCCGGATCGATTTTGGGCATGGACGATCCATTATGCCGATTCGAGATTTAAAATCATGGTTGGAAGAAGTGGACAGGCAAACGAGTAAGTTAGATAGCCTCTTCCCTCCTTCCCTAAAGCTATTGTTCTACCGTGATCCAATACAACTTTTTTTGGCCAACCAACTTCATCTTGGTAAACCTAAGTCTCTGTCCCTCTGACATGTTATACCAATCAAAGTAATAGTCCATGTCAGATATCCAATCCAAAAATGCTCTAGAGTCAAGGTGACCATCAAACATAGGAACTTCTATCCTAACCAATCTGTTACAGTATCATCATAATCTGATCAAAGCCTAAGGTTGTAGTTCTACCCCTATCTCGCATTCTCCCTATGCCATATGCTTGGCCATTCTCTCCTCCTAACTCTTGCAAAGTAGCACACTTAATTGAATGCTCACTCCATGCTTTAGAGGCCTTTAAGTTATCTAGCCTAGCGATGATCTGCCTAGTCGTCTGTTCTAACAAGGTTTGAAAGTGAGTACTCAGAGTTCTCATCTATTCATTCATCTAGGCACTCAGATCTCCCAGGATTTGGGCTTGGCCAAGATTGCCTACAGCCATCTTGGGGTGATAATCTATCCGAAGGCATGTGAGCATGCACTAGACTAACTCTTAAGGGCATGCAAACTACTAAGCTAACTAAGAATGAAGCTAATATCAATAAAATTCAGATAATGTGCAATTTCTATTATGCAAAATAATATAAACTAATGCAAAAGCCTAAACCTGACTCTGATACCAAAATTGATGTAGGATGCCTGTAAAAAGTGTGATATGCATGAATCATAATGCACATAGAGATCATAGGAAGATTAATCAAAGCAATAAAGAGACATAAATCAGATTCCTACTCATCAATCATGCTCACATAAAATCATGGTATCAATGTCTTTAAATGTCTTATATGTCTCCCGACATATGTCTATATCTATCAGGACTGACACGACATATTCCTATACCGACACGAAACATTAAGTACATTATAAAAATTCATTTTTCGGTCGACATAATGTACGATGTCGACATTTTGAGCGAATATTCCCCTTTCGCAGTGTATTATTGCCTAATGTCAACATTGTGTTGTTATGACAGAAAATTATATTAAAAACCATAAATTCCAAAGAAAGTAAAAGGAGGAAGAGAAAGAACGAGAAGAGAAGAAAGAAGTAAATGAAGATAATTTACTTGTTTCCTTATGTTTATACAGTTAGATTATAAAATGTTTGTCAACTATTATGTATGCATGTGTACTTTTAAAGAATAATAAAATGTAAGTGTAGTAAACTAAGTTATCATTTCTAATGAATCTACTTGTCCCCTTGTGCATATGTAGTTAGATTAGAATATGCTTCCTAACTTTCCATGATCTGTATAATATTTCCTTCCTATATTTTTTACATTTCTGATATATGTCTTATTTTGGCCTGACCAACATTTCCACTAACACTGACATTTTTAACCTTCCATAAAATTCCAAGTTCAGATTAAGTATGTTCTACTAAATAATGCCAAGTTCTAGCAATTATAAAGAACTAAAGAGAATCAAACCATATAAGAATCTGCCCAAAGTCAGATAAAGGATCAAACAACCATTCAATATAAAGAAAAACCTTAAATTTCAAAGAATATGAAGCCACGAATATTCCATTCTATGGGAGAAGTAGCAGCAGGCTATAAGAGGAAATTCATGGATAATAAGTGAACAAAACAGCACTCAGTTTGTTGTAAACTCAAGGACAGTTGAAGTGTTTCTGTAATAGGTCCTTACTTTGGTCTTTATTCAAACAATTTATATGTATGGTGATAACAGCAAGTATACCATTCAGAAAAAATAATAATAATAGTATTAGCCGTAGTGATAGTGGCAACAAGAAATAGGGTATTCCAAAGTACTCCACGGAGTGATAATATGACTGTAAAAACAGGTCAGCAAGTAAGGAAAGAGAACTGTAATATAGGGCTGCTGTGGCTTATATAGCAAGGGTTTTGGATAGGGGATATAGAGGTCTGGAAATCAGAAGTCCAGGATTGATTGAATGTATATGAATGGGACTAATAACAGCAAGTTCTGGGAATAGCTGAGACAAATCAGGATTGGGGAGGAACTACCACAGGGTTATAGAAGGTTTTCTTGGGTTTAAAAAAAAATAAAGACGGCAAAAGGATACTGATCTGTAGGTACAGCAGGCCTGTAGGGGCTGGGTTTTGAATTGAAGACCCAAAACATCAAAGGCTTGAGACTTTAAGGGTTGCCGATAGACTGGGGTATACGAGTGTGCGTTTAGTTGATGTCCACAACCAAGACTAGGAATGGTGAATCAGCACCTCACGACCCACTATTCCTACAGAGCAGCAAAAAGAAAAGATAACTGGAAGAAGGAAGAGCTAGTCTGTTGTAGAGGAGTCTCACCTCATAACCCACCTAGGAGTCTCACCTAGAGGAGAAGAAGTACCTGTTGCCAAAATTCTTCACAGCCGAGAATTTCAAAACTAAGAGATTTTCATTCAATCGATCAGTGGTTCATACAATAGGGTTCCCACCCTTAAACTTGAAATATATATATATATATATATATATATTCCCCCTCTAAGAGCTCATGTCAACAATCCCCCTTTCTAAATGTTGGGTTCTCGATTTGGACAACTTCCCCATTTCGAAAACCTAGTTAAAACCCCCTTGACAATAATACCCAACATAAAAAATAAAATACCCTATAAGTCCTATTACTTACTTGTTCCAATAAGGCCAAAAATTAAAAATAAAAATATCTCCTATGTCCTAGACTAAAAAACACATAAAATAAACTAAAACATTACAAGAAATCAGCAACAATGATGGCTCCAAAGATGTGTCACGACCCCAACCCAATAATGCTCTATGTGGGCTCCATGTGGCTGATGTGAGTGGGCCCCACGCAGCAGTCCTACTCGAACCAAATCCCTAGGTTCCTCCTCCTATGCTGGTACACCCTAGAGGGTGTGTCATGATCCCTGATGTCCGCATCACAATGTTGACGTGTTGAGAAAATATTATCTTTTCACAGTGTATTATTGCATACTGTCAACATGCTCGAAAGGCATATGAAAAACAAAAAATTCCAAGGAAAATAACGGAGGAAGGAGAAGAGAAGAAAGAAGAGGAAGAGAATCTACTTGTTCCTTATGTTTATCTAGTTAGATTATAATCTGTTGTTAACCATCATGAACCAAAATTCTAATGAATGTATGCATATTTATTAAATATTAAGAATATTATAATACAAGTGTATTATGTATTAAAATAAGCTACCATTCCTAATTAATCTATTTGTTCGCTTATGTTATGCAGTTATACTAGAATAAGTCTCTTCAGTAACCACGAATTTTACAATATTTCTTTCCAAAATTTTCGATATTCAGAAAGTTATACAAAATGCATGAATACTCAGTGAATCCTTAATCACCATTCATATAACTATTTCATTACAAAAAAGAGCATTGGCAATGCAGATTGCATATTGAAACAAAAGAACTTAAGCAAACATACCAAGCGTGTGTCAACATCAAACTTATGGCGCATGTGCATAATCTCCACCATAAATAGATCAATGGGTTCATTGGCCTTGCGAATGCAGAGCACCTATTCATATCCAAGGATACTTAATTAACCACCAAGATGTAATAACTTTAAATAATTAATCGTATAACATATGGATTTAAAACATAAAACCTATGGAAAAGTTTGGCCATATAAACAATTCTCATTACTCAATGAATCTTAAGAAGTATAACTCAAACGTTATATTAACACCAGTACGTGCACTCACCCCATTGACAACTATCTCAGTCAATTGGTCTGCCAACGCTTCGTACAACTGTTATACAGGAGATGAAACAAGGGGATCACATATAAGACAAAAACAAAATACAACAAAATAACTAAATTTAAAAAAATAATAATAAGTGAAATGAAATTTACCTTTGTCCTGAGTGTTGTTCTTGCTACCATTTTCAAAATCTCCTTATCAGGTTCATCACCCATCACGACAGGAGTCTTAAATTTCTCAAGAAATTGGAGGGTTGCTCTTTTTGCAATGTCAAAACCGTCAACCAATACACGTGGATGCATTCCTGGTACAAGTATTGTTTTCACGTAGAATCATAACACCTCAATACTCCAAGCAGAATTAATCAAATACCATGAAAAACATGGGGAAAAGAAGGAAAAGAAAGAAGTGAAAAATTCATCAAAGAAAAAGGTGAAAAAAGAAAAGCACAGCTGAGAAGCCAGAGTATTAGAAAGAAGCATCCATGAGGTATAAAATAAAGTAATTTCCACTTGGATCAAGCTGTGTCGCAATTTTATTGTGTAAAAAATATACAAGTATACAAATGCATAACAACACGCAAATGAATGTATATATAAACACATTCATGCATACTGTGATTCAACATCTTGAATGGAAACGAACATTAATGGCTAGGAAGCAGCTAAGAGTACGAAACTGTGTATGAATTGCGTATGAAACTTTGTATGAACTCCACCCCATAGCTAATAAAGCCGATTCCCCCCCACCCCCTTGGTTGGAGTCCAAGATCCTTGCTGATGTAATGGCCTCTCGGGGCTTTGATCCAGGCTGACTGCCTTTTATTATATATCTTTCCCTTTTTACCAAAAAAAGCTAGTAAAGCTCTAAACTGGAAAGGAGGACAAGATAAAACTGTCAGTTTGAACTGAATTGACCCAATGACAATTATAGAAATAACCAACCATATATATATATATATATATATAACTGTTTGCCAGATAAAATAAAAGGAAGGCCTTATTTACAAGTCCTAATCCTAAATGGTATGAGCACGTAGAAGGAGAGAAGAGGGTTTTGATTCAGTCCCTCCCTTGCTCTACCTTTACAAATTATGGGGACGGACTACAGCAGAGATGAGGCGATGGAAACAGCAGCAATGGGGTAACAATGATGGTTTATGTCGCATAATCTTGTTCAAATGGATGAAGTACATGTTAGCTGGCTTCCAACATTGATGCGGACATCAAGGCTGAAGTGGGATCCACATGATATGTGGGTGGGACCCACACATGTGGAGTCCATGTTGGGGTCATGTGGAGCAAAATTGGAGAAGCATATTGGAGTTTAGTTGGAGCTTAATTAGAATTTATTTAGAACATTATCTTGAGTTAATTTTGGGTTAAAGTTTAGTTTCCTAATGTAACTAGGAATCTTTATGTCAACATTATCTTTTATCAATGTCAAGTTGTAGTTAGATTAGGATAAAAGTCTTAGTGTCTAATTTTAAGTCAGTTGTAATCCCATCACCTTTTTTTTAGGCCACATTTTGGAAGGTCAAAACTTATCCATTTGAGCTGATTTTAGTACCATTTGAAAGGTTATTCAGTTACCTTTCCAACAAGACCAAGATCTTGACAATCTGATGTGATTTGTAAAAGTTATGACCAAAAATATCGATAATGTATCATTTTATGACAGGATTTAGTTATTTTAGAATTTTATTTTTTTAGGAAGTCTAATTAGAGTGAGATTTAAAAAGATTGGCATGTAAACTCTATATATATGCTTGTTACCCACAATTTTACTGATGAATAAAGAATTTGTTTGCTTTCTAGCTCTCGGCTAGTATGTTCTTCCTTTGTAAAGTCTAAAAACTAGAAATGGTTCCCTTGGTGGATTCCTTGGGTTTATCTAGCTTTGGTGGAATCCAAGATCCCCTGTTTTGGGTTTGGAAAAGCTACAAATCAGGTTTTCATCTTTTCTTTCTCTTATATTTAATTTAAAGTGTTCTTTGATTCCAATATTAGTGTTCTAGATATTTTTTTTGGTTTCTTGAATTTCAATCTACAATCTGAAATTTCTATAGTTTTATATACCTAGAATCATCGGAATTACTTGAAATTTGGTAGACATATTCCGTATAGAGGTCAGAATCACCTTGTAAATTTTCAGAATTTTTTGACAAGCAACCAAGGGTATTTTGATAATTCAATGGTCTTCCCAAAATTACAGAATTCCCTTTTTGGGTTTTTTTCCATATCTTTTATCCTTCTTTAATTCTTCTAAAGTAGTTTGACTTGATTCTTGACCCCTCTCCCCAATTTTTCCTTAGTTGTTTCAAAGTTTGGAATTATATAGGGTGAGCCTAACTTCTTTCTTGAATCCTTAAGGGCCCATTAACCCCAGGTTAGCAACTTTCACTAGGTTGTCCTATGTCAGACATTCTACAGATTCTAGAACAGTACTTCTAAGTTTCATTTTTTTACTTTGACTTTCCATCCTTCTACAACATAAAATAACACCTACCAAACACTAGAAATCCCATCTTTTACTCAAAAATCTCCACGTGGCAAAGATACCATTGTTTCATTTATCTATGCCTTTCTTATGGGTATGAGTGATATAATCCATAAGGATCCCATTGTTGAATCCGATATAATACTTATTAGTATTATCTAATTATACTACCGAGTCTTAGAAGCTTTTTTGTATGATTCACCAAATCCGACACTGCACACACATGTCAGAATCTAGCACTCATACTTGTAGCAATGCAACATAGGTGATGGCATGATTCAATATCTCAGTAAAATTTATCATCATCTCAAAATTCATCCACTATTAAGATTGGCGAAATGAAATACCATGGGAAATTGCCGAAATTTTGTCGATATTAGCAAAGTATTGGCGGAATTTCAGTGATATAGATACTTTTGACTAGAATCATTATGCTAGAGCTAAAGCCCACCCCAAATCCATTCTTTTGTTGTTTAATTGATCTAACGCAACATATTAACTCTACTTCAAACCTTTGTAGTGAATAATAGAGTTTAGTTTTAAGAGAGAGAAAATAACTAATAAAGATACATATTTAAAATTTATAATATATATAGACATTTGAAATTTAATATAAATAAATATATAAATTAGAGATATGTGCTAAGTAAACTATTTCACAACTTTGTTATATAAATTTTGTTTACAAAAGACTTAATTAAGAATGAAATATAAGGTATAGTAATCATGCAAGTTGACATGGTGTAGCCATTTGTTTAGTACTTGATTAACTAATGCACAGATGCTTTTTATAGTTTTTTGAGTCTTGAGTATGTTGTCATGATTATGTTAACATTCCTTGAAATTTTTAATGAAAACTTTTTAATATGCTTACCAACAAAATTTCCACACAGGGACCCATTAGATAGGGGTCCTCAATCCTAGTTAATGGCACTCCTGCGGAATTCTTTAAGGGCTCTAGGGGTTTGAGGCAAAGGGACCCGCTCTCACCTTTCATGTTTATTATGGTATCTGAGATTTTGAGCAAGATGATTAAAAAGCTGAGGTACATCTCAGGATTTAAGGTGGGGAATAGTGAGGTGTCCATCTCTCACTTACAGTTAGCGGATGACAATGATTTTGTGAGGTTTTCAAGCGGTGTCAAGGATGAGAATCAATGTGGCTAAAAGTGAAAATTTTCAAGTTGGGGAGGTGAGGGATTTTGAGATCCTTGCCTGGATATTAAGCCGTAAAATCAAACACTAATGACTTTCTATTTGGGTTTACCTCTTGGAGATAAATTTAAATTCAAAAGGATTTGGAATCCAGTGGTAAAGAAGATTGATAGAAGGCTAAATTCTTGGAAATATGCTCTCCTTTCGAAAGGTGGTCATCTAACCCTAATTAAGAGTTCTTGTTCTCCATCTGTAATTATTTCCTCCTGTTGTTTTTGGTCCTAGCTTCTGTGGGTGAGAGGATTGAGCTTAGATTCAAAAACTTCATTTGGAATGATTCTCCAAAGCATCATCGTTATCACTTGGTTGATTGGAATAAGGTCTGTAGGCCTTTTCAAGAGAGGGGGTTGGGTATAAAGAGGATATGAATCATAATTGGGGATTATCGGGTAAGTGGATTTGGAGATTTGGGATGAAAATTAACAGTTTTTGGAGGTAGGTGACTGATGCAAGATATTGGTTCTCAATCAGTTTGGAGATCGAGAGTGCCCTATAAGAGTTATGGGTGCGGATTGTGGAAGGCAATTCTTAAAGGTTAAGAGGCCTTTTGGAACAACATTAGGCTTAAGCCTGACTCTAGTTCGAAAGAAGATTAGATTTTGGAAGGATCTTTGGATTTGGGATCATCATTTCAAGAAGGAGTATAGGAGTGTGTATCTATTGATTTACAACAAGGGTTGAAGAGAATTTTGATCATTCTACTAGGAAGGAGGGCTGGGAGATTAGGTTGCCTAGGAATTTGAATGATTGGGAGATGGGAGAGTTCACCAATCTTCTAGGTTTTTTGGAGGATTGTAAGCGAGGGTTTGAGCGATAAATGGGTGTGGGTTAAAAAAAAATGTTATTTTTCTACCAAATCCTTTTATAGAAGTTTAATGGGGTGGTGATGCAGTACAAGGGAGAAAATACCCAAAAATTGATGTGGAATAATTTCCAATACCTCAAATAATTGAAAATAAAGGATGTGGAACCAAAATAAATCAAGAATTGAATTTAAATTCACAAATAACCAAGAAATCAGAGAATAAAATTTAATAAAAGAGTTTAGGATGCAAAAGAAAATAAAAATATGAGAAAATGGAAGAAAATACCAAAAAAATGTATTTTTGTGATTTTGGATAGAAAATCCAAAAATTACCAAAATGCTCCTCTGACATGTCAGAAAATTTTGAAATTTTTATGGCCGTTTCTGACGTACTCCAGGTATCTACAGTTAAAATTTCATAAAATTTCGATAAGATTTAATGGTCAAATCAAAAAATTTCAGAAAAAGTAAAGATTTTATAATGGAGGTTTTAAGAGAAGGAAGAAGAAGAAGAAAGAAGAAGAATAACAAAAGGAATGAGAAGAGAATAATATAGAAAGAAAGAGAAAATTAGGAAGAAACTAAGAGATATACATTGAAGGAGAGGGAACTTACGGCTACACCTTCAGAAGAAGAAGAGAGAAGAGAGAGGGGAGCCATGAGTGGCATCAACCCTTAGAGAAGGAGAACATGGCTACAGCCACACCTTGGAAACACCCAAATCTTCAAAATTTTGTTCATTATTCATTATAAAATTATGGAAGAGGGGTTGTGATGTACGATATCCAAAGGAATAGATTCCTACAATATGAGATTATGGTGGGATAATGCAAAACACTTAAAGAATACAAATAATGATTCTTGAATGAAAGAAATAATAAAAATTCAATTAAAACAATTTCAAGAATTCAATATTCAATTAAAAGATTTATAAGAATTAAATTCTTGAATCAATAAAAGGTTAAAGAATAAAGAGAAATAGATTAAGACAATTAAAAAAAGGGCTTCTTGATAATTTCTGGGTGGGAGATAAAAAGAAAGTGTATGAATGTTGTTTTCAGATTTGAAAATCAAGAACTTGATCAAGATTATTTCATGATGATTCTTAGTAATCTTTAATACAAGAAAATAGTAAATCAAAGAAAAAAATAAAATCTCAGCAAGATTATAATCAAGATTCAAGAAAAGAAAGAGAGAGAAGAGAAAAAAAAAACGAACAAGAAGAAGATGAACTCACTTAACCATGAGAGGTATAGAGATGTAGCCAAACCTTGGGCTCCAAAAACTAACTTCAATTCATAAATTTTCTTCAACTTATCGTACATGAGATCTTTGTGACCTATTTATAATAAAAAAATTCGGAATTGGACCAAATTATACCAAAATACCCCTCCCTTATACGGTGAAGCCAAAAAAACCCAAAAAAAAATCTTAAAAATCCTCAAAACAGTTCTAAACTATTCTAAATTAATTTTTTTTCTTTTTTTCATAAATATTCTAAATTAATTTTAGCCCCTCCCTATGGCTTATATGGTCTTATTGGATAAATCTCATTACTAAAACCTTCCTAAATTAGAAAGAAAACAACTAAAATAATTCCTAAAACAGAAAAATAAAGGGAAAATCTTGTGGACAACACTATGTCATTTCTTGCATCATTTGTTCTTGATCTTGGGCTTTCACAAAGGTTGAAACTTCTCAAGCCATGTTAATGCCACTGCATTAGGTTGCTCTTAAATAGGCTTACAACCTTAAAC
>JAOXJP010245724.1:0-22628 GCA_025762735.1 Platanus orientalis | reverse complement strand
GGTCATGGATTGGCTATGAAACCAACAATGAGGAATTGAGGATAGCTGGGTTGTTTGGGACAAGATGTTCTGTCCAGGATGGTGTCCAAGATAGCAGAGAATGTCATATGGAATAAAATGTATATCCCATAATCAAAAAATGCATCACTCACCCATTTTGTTCCATATGACGTCTTCTGGGGCCCTGGACAGAGCATCCTTGCCAGGGTTGTTTACAACATATTCAAATCAGCAAATTGATTTGGTTCTCGCAATTTCCAAGCAAAAAGAAGGCAAATAACACATCTCACTAAGGCCGTGTTTGATAGCCATCAGCAATGAACTCATTTCATTTTAAATTCCTAAGGCTGTGTTTGGCAGCCACCTATAATGTAACCATTTCATTTGAGTTTTTCAAGGCTGTTTTAGCCATAATGGAATGGTTTGTAATGAATTCAATCAGATTTGCACCGATTTATGCTTGATAAAATTAGTCATTTTATTTTTTAAAAAAATCTAAGATGATTTCATTTCTAATTGTAGATAATAAATCTATATAAATTTGAATGAATTCATTACAAACCATGACCTCACGGTTATAGATGCGAAACTCAATTAAAATGATTACATTACAACAAGTGGCTGCCAAACAGGCTGTAAGGCATTTGAAGTCTTGAGGTGATTGTTGGTAATGAATTCATTTAGATTCATTGATTTGTTAAATAAAATTAGGAATGAAATCATTTTAAGTGTTTTTTTAATTTATAAAGTGTAATGATTTATGTTTACCTTCATGATTTGATGATGAAAGGAATTCTATCCAATTTTGTTGGAATAGATCACATATCCCATATGCACTCATGTACAATGAAAACTAAAATGAAATGATTTCAATTAAAAAAGAAGAAGAAGAGATCTGGTTTCATATTTCATACAAAAGTGTAAGATTGCTTCAATTTTAGGAATATTGTTTTGCTCATAAACGACAAGTGGTGCTAATCAAAGCCACTTTTTCGGTTGTCCTTTAAAATTATTTCTAAGTCATCGGAGCAGAGAGGTGAATGGTGATACTTTGGGAATCGTATGTCTGGATAGGTGGGATCCGAAACCGTATTCCGTACACATACGCCAGCCTGGGCGCCGGGTAAGTGGTTGGGCTTCCTTTTGGGCTTTGGGCTTTTATTTTTTGTACAACAAAAAGTGATCTCTGCATCTCAGTCGCACGCTCATTCTGACAGCGTCATTTATTGACCGCCTCGACGTTAAGTGACCTAATCTAGCCGTTGGTAAGACTTTGACTTGACGGAGAACGAGCCCCTAATTTTTTTCGGTTGATGTGTCCGGAGCCGGTGGAGATCACGGATTTCTCTCGACGCTTTGTGTCTCGGTCTCGCATCTCTGTTTAAAACAAAATCGAGCGAAGCAGGCGTTAAAGCAATTCACCAAATCCACAGGGGAGTTCGACATTCTTACCGAGATACCTATAATGCTGTTCTGTGAACAAAATTGTCAGTGACTCCTGGTTACGATACTACATGCTGATACATGATGTGCTTATAAATCTAATGCCTTTTTTTGGACACCTGGATTTTAGTAGGTCCGGACATAGAGTCATAAGTAAAGACACTTGATAGAATCAATGGTAAACCACGTGTTATAACAACGAGCATACAATAAAGACGAATCGTTATCTATACAAAGCAGGTCAAGCGAGACTATTACGGTCTCCACTACAACCAACTGCTACAGTATAAGAAAGTGGTTGTACCAATAAAAAGAAGTAGACAGTAGAAAGAACCAGAGAAGGAGTTATAGACATTGTAACTTTTTGACTTGGTATAAAATGACAGAAAGAAAAAAAAGAAAGTACTCGAAAAAAATACTTGACTATTAAATTTTATTTTAATTATAAATAATAAACAGAAAAAAATATTTTCATGTTACAAAATAATAATTCAAATATACAAAACCATATTTTACAAGAGATAGAGTATAACAAAATTAGATTAAGTTATCCTAAGATTTTTGGGAATAAAACAAAACAATAGTACTTATGAAGTATTGATTGATGCATGTCTAGGACACTGTCCTTAAACATGATTTCGCATCCCATTTTGGATCTCTTTCTCAATGTAGAGAGTTTTAGACGGTCAGACTCCAAGATTCAACGGTTTCAAATAACATCTCTGCTATATTGTACATGATAACCGAGGTTTAGCGAACTTTCTACAGTGCTTTATCTCAAACAATTTTTAGATAATATAATGAAAATAATGTATACGAAATACTATGTTATTCACACATATACAATACACATAATCTCATGGGTATTTATAGAGTTAGCCCATATGACCGTTGAAGCCTGTTTATGGCCCATTATTTGTTTACCAACAATCATAAACGACTAGACCATTTATGTGCCTATTAACAGCAAAAAATGGTCATACCATTAACTCGTTTTCTTAACGGTAAAAAATAGTTTTTTCATTAAACAAACAAATCAAATAATTATGAAACATGTCATGTTCATATTATAATATAGATTAATTTAATATTTTTATATTATAATTAATAAATTTTATTTCTACAATTATTATTATTTTATTAAATTACAATTAATATGTATTAAAATAAAAATACAACAAAAAGAATTCAACATCAACATCAAATTTTATTTCTAACTTAGGAGTATGTTTATCTTAGGAGTATGAGTAGCATAACTTAGTCTATAATTTGGTTTGAGAATGAGTGAACTTGATTAATTCTTAATTTCTATCATCACCTTATTTGATATCAAGTGGGGTGACCCCTTTGAGGAGGTTCATGATCCCTTGGATCAAATAAGATGTTTGTACTATATTGTCATTCAGTTGCATTAACAAAGTTTGGTATTTTTTATTCTTCTGTTTTGAAGTTTCCATGAAAGTCCTCTTTGTTGAGGCATGTATCGAACCTAACCCAGTATTCCAGGGTATACATACTTAGGACAATGTGAGGAAAGAGAAAATTTTCCCACTAACACAGTGATTTGCGACCACAGTGGGAGCAGACTTCAAGGGGAAGGAAATTTCAACACCTCAGAGAAAAAGAGCGATCCTTTTAAAGGAAGATTATGATGCGAGAAGTTTCCAAATTCCAACGACAGATTGGACGCGTTCGACAGGATGGCAAAGGGAATTGCTATGGTCTTCCGGATGATGGTCAAGCAAGGCTCGTATGAAAGAACACGAAAGGATGGTTTAAAGAAATGAAATTCGGTAACATCGTGGCAAAATCCTCTACCAAGCTTGGGGGGCACGGTTGAGTGTGAATTCCTCTCGATGATCGGCAACGCAACACCCCACTGGATATCTCACATGAGGAGGCTCTTTGAGAAATAGCTGGTGATGAAGATCATGTCTTAGAGAGCCAAAGTCAACTCAATTGAGTGTCAGAGGTAATTCATAAAGAAAGGTACGAGAAATCCCAACTTTTTGAAGAACACTAGAAAAATTCATCAATAATTAAAAAAAAATTCTAACAACACAAGATGTTCCTGAAGGGGAATTCAAGTGTTGGAACATGTAAGTCGTATGCCTCAGGGGAATCCCTTGAGACAAACGACCACATACAACCATACAAAGATGTTGAATTAAAAGACCAACATCCTTCGTATAAGCAAGGCATACTGCCTCAAAAGTGCGTGGGAAAGGAACTCGAGCCCACAAACCAACCAGGTGATGGTCGAGTCACACGGCTGGTGCATAGATAATGATAAAAAAATGAAACGAGAAAGCAACCACATGAAGTCTGTGCCAAGTAGACCTCACGACAAGCAAATAAATGGTCGTATGTTAAATCAACAAACAAGGAGAGCCAATCCCTTAGGGAACCTAATGTAGTTGAAATTGACATTGAGCATCGTTACTCTAAGAGACCATTAATTAAGCCTACTAATTGATCGACTCCCAATAAAAATCAAGAAAAAAACAAAACCCTCGACGAGTTAATTAAGGTTGAATCAATGGCACTAACAGAGGTGTCAAAAGAGGAGGAAGGCAAATTGACATGTCAAGTGATATGCCGAGCAAAAGAAGTCAAATCCAACCATGTCCCAGTGCAGGTAGACCTTAATATAGTCACAATTAGGAAAGTGACCAGTAAGAGATGTCGAGCAACGGTCATGCACATAAGTTGACTGATGACCCAAAGAGGATGAGTCACTACGATCTCAAAGCCAGAAAAGGTCGACATAGATACAATCGACTTTATATGGAGTGATTAAGTGGGATGGTCACAGGATGACCGAAATAGTCACCATGACTCTAGAGACATGATTGTCAAGTATTGAGGTAAACAAGTACTTGACCGAGATGTCGAGGTCTAAAAAATGAAGTCGAGTGCCCGGACATGATATGACTCAATGATGCTCGATGAGTTAATAGTCAATGAAGTTGAAAGGAGTCAAGGCATAGATAATCGATAGAGAACAAGTTCATCTCTTGGAGGCGATGTCGACTTAAGAAAAAAATGGAAATGAAAGAGGTCAAGAGGCCGAAGGAGAAAGGAAAAGT
This sequence comes from Platanus orientalis, assembly GCA_025762735.1. Classification (NCBI taxonomy): domain Eukaryota; kingdom Viridiplantae; phylum Streptophyta; class Magnoliopsida; order Proteales; family Platanaceae; genus Platanus; species Platanus orientalis. The sequence continues at coordinate 18,096 of JAOXJP010245724.1, read as the reverse complement.
CTATATCTTTGTCCTAAAAACATGATGTTGATGAACATAATCCTGACTAAAGAAGGAATAAAAAAATGAAAGGTTTTGTGCCACAAAGGGATTATTCTCTAAAGGTCTCGTTGCAATGGAACTTAGCGCTAACAACATAACACTTTAGGGGACCTAAAATGACTAATCAAGATAGCTTGTGCCATATAGAGGATCAGATTCCTAAAGAAGACAAACTCTGAGTGCGCCTTGAGTGGCAATATCGCCTTTGGGAATACAAAATTTGAGTATAAGAGAATGGACCTTTATGTGGGAAAGGCTATTGCAAAACAACGAAATTATTGATGAAGACATTCGTCAATTTGAGAATAATCATTCGAAGTGTCCTAGATCCCCATATCAAAAGAAAAGGGGATACAAGGACAAAAATGTCCTGCATCAATTGATATGAGCCACACACTATGACTTGTATAAGGGCAAAAGAATGCCCTACAATAAAAATAGTTTAAATGTGACTAAGTATAGTGAAAAGAAAGAATCTAAGGATAAAACATGTCCAAACATTACAAAGACTCTTCTCGAGATAAACAATGATTGAAAACAAAATGTCTTAAATTAGCAAAATGATGTAAATACAAAAGCTCACATCCAGGCCATGCATCATTTCTATAAATATCAAATGGCCTAAATAAAGGTAAGACACAGAGGCTGGTGGTTAACAAAGGTAGAGTGAAGTTTTTGACAGAAATCGTTTAACCTGTTCATTGCCATGAATCGAGGAGACCCAGATGAGGTATGTCATTTATCTTTTTGGAGATCACTTCAGGAGCTGCCTAGAATGGCGGTTCTAAGCGGAAGGAGTAGGGGAAAGGCTCAAATCAGTGTGTCTCTCCAGATGTGTGCTTCTCTTCAGAACCATGACGCACGTAGGAGGCAAACAACATGTAGGGGGAAACATATCTTCAGAGGTGCAGATGGTGCCTCATCCTCACGCATAAAACACTCTTCCATGACCTGAGACGTATCCTAGGATAAGTTGAGGAATCCATGTGATCCTGCTGCTCCTTGGAATGAGGAGATCAGAGGAAACACGACCAGCCTCTAGTCGTGGGGTGGTGGTCAAAGTTGAGGACATGATGTGAGAAGTTAACATCAAACATTCTCATGAGCAAGCTAATCCGAGTGTCAAGTACAGGCCAGGAAGGGGAATTACCCCATTTAACAAAGCTTGAAACCATTCCATAGTATCGAGGTTTGATGATATAGTTGCAAAGAAGATAAGATGCGATCATGTTGAAGTGGAATGAATACAAACTGATGCTTAGAGTTGGTATTTATAGACTTGATGAGCACAATGAAGATGATTCGGTTTTTCACGCAAAAGCTATCATTCATTTTGCTCAAGATTATTGAAAGTTGGGCAAATCCTGGAAGCAGTTAATGCCAAAGGATATTTTCATCTTGAAAGTGATGTCGTTTGGGATTATCTAGTCAAATAAGTTACATCATCAAACGTGGACTACTAAAAATAATAAATGCAGTTTGGGTGCATGAACCCGATGTGACATAAGAAGGTTACACACATCTAGTTAAGATCTAAACTAAACAAGTGTTGGGGGGCATTTGTTGGTACCATCCTAAAAATCCATTTATGAAGAGGCGACACATGGATTTTAATGGATCCATGCATAGAGCCATAAGCAAGGACATGTGACAAAGCTAACAATAAGACACGTGTCATGACAAACGGTATACAACAAAAGAGAATCACCATCTACAGGAAGCAGGCCAAGCTTGACCATTGCACACTTTACTATGGGTAACTGTTACATCATAAGAAAGTGGTTGTAGTAACAAAAAAGAGTGGAGAGTGGAAGGAACTACTCAATAACGTGGAGGAGTTACATCCATTGCAACTGTTTGACTTGGTATAAAAGGACAGGAAGAAGAGGAAGCAAGAATCAAATATCAACATCAAATTTTATTTCTTTTTTAGGAGTAGGAATAGCGTACCTTAGTTTGTAATTCGGTTGGAGAAGGGGTGAACCTGGTTCATTCCTAGTTTCTATCATCACCTTGTTTGATATTAAGTGGGGCGACCCCTTTAAGGAGGTTTATAATCCCTTGAATCAAATGAAACGTTTGTATTGTGCTGTCATTTAGTTGCATTAACAAAGTTTGGCATCTTTTCTATTCTTTCCCCTTAAAGTCTCAGGAAAGTCCTCTTTGTTGAGGCATGTACCAAACCTGGCCCACTACTCCGAGGTACCCGTACTTGGGATAACGTGATAAAAGAGAAAATTTTCACATCAAAGGTCAAAGAGTTGGATCAAGATTTTCAAACATTTACGAGATTTGAAAAGATTCAAATACAAACTCCAAAGATCAAAGAGGAACATGCATCATATTATCTATAGTAAAATAGATTAACTTTACCAAAGTTCAATGCAAAAGCTTCAAAATAAGGGAACCTTCACTTCACTTTCTCAAATTACATTGTTTTACAATATTAGAGTTTAACATCAAATGAAGGAAACTAAGATAATTAAGGAGGAAAATCACTTAATATAGCAAACGTTTTCAAGATTGAGTTGAACTTACCAAATTGGGGAAGAATTTTTTCGCCTTCCTTCTCAAATCTCCTAATTCTCACTCTCTTCATTTTTATGTTCTAAGAGGTATCACAGACCCAAATGAAGTCATATAGTGGTTATAAGTTGTCACAAACAAAATCTCACTCGTGTGAGGGTCAAATAGGAGCCAACCACATCATAAAGTGGTAAAAAATCATAATTTTCAAAATGTAAAATTTTTAGGTGTGATCGATCACGAGCCTCCCAAAAAGTCCCAAGGATTTGGCTCCTTGTTTTGTGACTAATCAATCCAAAATCATGATTTTATGATTGATCATGAGATCTGTGATTGATCACGCTTCTCCCAGAAAAATTTTGCACTAATCATCCACGAGGAAATGAGCATAAGTTTTTCTACGTATGATCCACTTGAGACTTTGGAAAATAGACTTCAAGAGCTTTCCAATGAAGTATGACTCATCCTCTAATTCATTTGGGATTATTATTGGTGGATCCATGAAATCACCTCAAATACGTTATCAGGATAACCTTTGAACGTAACGGGTTCGAAATCAAACTTGAGTTCTACACTTCTAACTTAGTTAAAGGGTTCCTAAACCACTTTAAAATCAGTAAAAAATATGTGCAATGACAATTTTACCCATACACATGCAAAATTATACTTTTAACATTTTTTAAAACATTGTGGGTTGTTACAAAAAACATCATAAAGGACCCCAAATCAACATCAATCTAATTTTATTTATCTATAAAATAGGCAGAACATAATCTTAAGAGTAGCTACACTGTAACCTTGGTTTCTATACTCACAATTGTATTTCGATCAAGTGTTCTTTATTTGTGAATTACTGTAACAACTTCATTGATTAATGCAAGAGAATTCTTGTTGGAACCGGCAAAGTCTTCTTGATCGAGGAAGAACGGAACCCACTCTCTTATAATTATCTCACTCGAGGCTTGAAAAAATTCCAAAACTAAACAACAGTATATTATTAAGCCTGAATGGTGGGGTTGGGTATGATGATCACAAAAGTACAATGAGGGGACCAGCCCAACGTGAAAAATGCGGGAGTTATAGGAATGTTGATGGAATGAATTCAATGCAAATTATAAAAAAGAAGGAGAAGAAGCTAATACCACGCCAGGCTGCATGTGATGTGCATGGAGTTTTATTTATTTATTTATTAAATCTAAGATCAAAATGTAGAACATATCATGTATGAGTCTGGTGGAGAGTGGATTGTATCTGCTCCTCTTTTCCTCTGTTCCTCTCTGCACCCAGAGCATTATTGTTAAAAAGAAACAAAAATACTATAAACTACTAACCTAAAAGAGCCAAAAAGAAAAAGACGGAGCAAAAAATATAAAACAAAGGGAAACACTACTTGCCATGCACGTTTAGCTAAATTAAAATCATCAGCTTTACATTTTACTTTCATCTAAGTTTACCAAAAAGAAAAAGAAGTTCTAGAAACTTTGTTTTATAGCTGACCATCACAAAAGTTTGATTAATTCAATTCGCCCATGTTCGTTCTTTCTTTTGTTTTGTTTTTTTCTTTTTATTTCTTGGAAGAAAATGTTCTGTGATGACAAAGTGTCAGTAGTGTTTATGGTGAGTTATAAGCTGACACATGTTGTGTTGCTCAGAAGATTAGGTACAAATGAAATTTGTACAAATAGGTGCCAGGGTGTGAACATATCAGTCCTGAAATGATTAGAGCCCCAAAAAATGTAAATCACTTTTCGGTGCGCTGATGCATCAGCCCCTGGTGCTGTTTGCAACTGTATATACAAAATTCATTTATGCCTAATCCCAGCCGGTTGTGCTGGGGGTTCAAAAAGGTGTTCAGGTGTAAAAAAAGGGACAGAAAATTCAAAAACATAACATGTATATATAATATATCCATGGCATGCCTACGTAGGCTTGTGTCAACACAGATAATAATTCTCCTTTTTTCCGCCTCCAGCATGGAACAATCTACTTTAGAATCAGCACTCTCAAGAAATGGATTTGGGTAAAGGATGTTGCTTAAGTAGCTTTTGGATTGTTTCCCTTCTTTTTCACGCAAAAACTTGCAGCAACCCTGAAGCACCAGGGTACTAGGTGTAACGTGGAAAAAAAAGTGAAAAAAACCCAGCATTGACCTACAAAATATGGTGGTTCACTTTTTTTTGCCACGTGTAGTACCCTAGTGCTTCAGGGTTACAGCAAGTTTTTGCAGGAATTTCGTTTTGTTAACTAACTAATTAAAGGATTTGAGACATGAATTTCTAGGTGACATCATACCAAATCCTAAAGGCTTTCGTGCCATAACATTTTACCCTTTTTTGGTTACAACGTGTTTTACGGTTTCTAATACATATAGAATAATTCTATCTTGAATGTGAACAGAACAGGAGGCGCACCAAGAAATCTATTGATCCATTTTATTTAGTGAGAGGTTTGGATTTTGGCAATATCATCGATATGAAAATTCCATCCAGGATGGCTTTCAGAACGTTGGTTTTTCCTTTTTTTTTGGGTGTTAAAAGGATAATTTCTACCTACGAGAGGGGAGAAGAAATGTCTTTATCCAAAGTTCTTTAAAGCCATTAAAAGAAAACGGAACATGGACCATTTCATTAGCCAGCCTTCTCACTAACAGAAAGAGGAAGCAAGAAATTTAATGTCAGAGATGATACTACTTATCTCCCACAAAGAGGTGTGGTGTTTGGATTCTTAAGAAATTTTATGATGACTTTATCTCCAAACGTTTGAAAAAAGGGAAACCAACAATCCATTTTTGTTCCACGCCCACGTTGTGAATGCGGCCTTTTGCATGTGAAAGGATTTTGTCGACCTCCCTTAACAAACGCTTGGTCTGTTGGGTTTCAGGGTGCAGACACATCAGCACTGAAAAGTGATGGGGCAGGGGACCAAACGTTTGTTGAGGGAGGCGGACAAAATCCTTCTAGATTTAAAAGTGAGGATAGTGTTGTCAATTATTCAAATATTTAATTTGTATGTGGTCCACTTAAAGCCAATATGGATCCGTGCATATTTGTTTCTATTAAATATTTGATTCGTTTAGTAAAAACCTGATTTTAAACAAGTGAAATAAGGATCTATATCCATCCACTGAAGCTAAATATTCATATTTGTTTATATATATATATATATATATATATATATATATATATATATATGGTTCTAAATTGATAGTTATATTATAATACCTTAGGCTATGTTAGTCCTAACCCATTTCTCATCTCTTATTCTCATTTGAGAGGAAAGAAAGTTTAAACTCTAAGGTGAATTGATGGGCTTCTCCAATAGCTAATTTCCATTCATTAGTATTGATGGGGGAGAATACTGAAGCCCATATTAATCAACCCCAATGAATCACCATAGTCTTGACTCTAGGGGAATCGACCCAAAGAATTCCCGAGAATACCAACCCAGAGAACCTTCGGAAATCCCCCGATCCAAAAAAGCAGAGGCCATTGGCGAGAACCCAGAAATATCCCTTGGTATTTGACTCCCCGAGTATTCTGGAAATAGTCCCGACTATTACTTAAATCATGCGACACCCCAAAGGCTAGTCGAGACCTTGAGACTCTCGATAGCCGAAAATCCCCGACATGAAAAAATATAACGACCCCGATTACTCCGCTTAAAGATAAATACAATCTAAAAATCGTTATCAGAAGGGAACATTCTCTACAATTAGTCTGACACACTGAGAAAGTAACAGAGAGAGCAGGGAGAGACCTGGCAAAGAATGTGGGGAAAAGCAATAGGTGAGATCCGATTTGATACACCACTACTTAAGCCTATAAGTACGTGTAACAACTCATTTTTTTCAAGTATGAGACAATAGAAACCCTAATTTGGGAAGCACTCTCTCTTCTACATCCCCCACCTTCTGACTTAAATGTCGGAGAGCTAGAGGCCGGCACCCCACCAGCGCCTAGCTCCTTGACTCTCCCTTTCTTGGTGTTGTGTAGGGTTTGTTTCACCAAAGACCTGGGCCAGCCGTGGGACCATCTGAGTGATGTATATGTATTCACAAACCGATGCCCCATCAGTTGGCATCATCTGTGGAAAACTTTGGTATGGTTTCCCTGAGAATTTAAGGTCCGCATGGTTAAAACTAGATCAATGCCAGCTCAACACGACCAAGATGCCAGGGTTGATAGGCAAGAAGCCTCTGTTTCCGATGGAGCATGCCGCGAAACTCCAAGGGTGGCTATCCTTGAACAAAGGATCCAAGGGTTAACTACGAGTGTGCAGCTGCTGATGGAACTAAACAAAGAGAATATATAAGAGCTAAGGAGTTGGAGAGGCGAGCCTAGTGGAAATGACGTAGGATGGCCAGGACCCCACATCCCTCTAACCAGAAGCCGTGAGTAGGGATGTGAAGACGAAATAGGAAGCACCATGGCCTCCCGATTCTTGGAGGGGACCCAACTTAGGCAAAGGGTTCACACCCCTGACCTATGGGAGTAAAGAATAAAGGATGTAAGGAGGGAGATGGTAGCAATGAAGGAAGCCATCAAAGGAAAAGCCCTGGCCACTGTCGATGAACTGATCAAGAGGACAAGTTTAAGTTGCAACAGATGGATATGTTCAATGAAAGCAAAGATTCTCTCGACCATTTGGAGGCGTAGAAGACACATATGAACCTCTAGATGGCCTCTGACAAAATTATGTGCTGGGCCTTTCCTACAACGATTAAGGGGTCTGCCAAAGTGTGGTTTAGTCGGTTGAAGCCCGACAACATCCTGAACTTTACAGAGCTAAGTTGACAATTTGTCGGCAACTTCATAGGTGGCCAGAGACACTGAAAACTTGTTACCTACTTGTTGAATATTAAGCAAAACAAAGGAAAGTCCCTACAGGACTACATATCGTGGTCCAATAAAGAGATGATGTAGGTGGATGATGCCAAGGAGAAAATGATTGTGGATGCTCTCATAGCGGGGCTGCTGCCCTCTAAGTTCTTCTTTTCCCTCTTAAAAAATTTCCCATCCTGCATGGCCAACCTCATGGTGAAGGCGCAACAACACATGAACATTAAGGATGCCCTCAGCCCCCAATGAGAGCGAGACGTCGGGCCTAGTTCATAATCAGACAAGAGGAAAATAGAGCAGTAGCAAGCCACATGGGAAGAAAGGGGTAGTCGAGTGAGAGAAGGCAACGATAACCGCGGGGTTAGGCCCTAGGTTAATATCTCCCGAAGCATGCTCCAAAACTATACCCCCTCAACGCACCCGTGGAGCAAGTGTTTCTGCACATCAAGGACAATCCAAGCATCAAGTGGCCCGAGAGGATCTGGGCGCCACTAGAGAAGAGAAATCATGATTAGTACTGTCATTTTCACCTAGATCATGGCCTCGACACTAACGATTGCTTTGACTTGAAGGAGCAGATAGAAGACCTTATCCAATGATGGTGACTGCAGAGATTTTTTGTTGGGCGACACCCAATTAGATATGAAGACACCTGTCGGGACCCCCCTGTTTGGGAAGAAAGAAGGCCGAAGGGACCGATAAGGGAAATTGGGTAATAGCTGGTGGATTTGTTTGGGGAGGAGAGTCCAACTCATTCAGAAGATCACACATGAGGCAGATTTATGCAGAAAGAGACCAACAGATGATGATGATAGAGAGGCCAATAAAGCATCATAAGGCAAAGCACCCCCCATCACCTTCTCTACAAAGAACAATCAATGAGTGAATCAGTCGCATGATAGGTGGTGACGTTAGTTATTTCAAACTATATCACGCATCGTATCCTCATTGATAATGGGAGCTTAGCAGATATCCTATACCTCTTGGCCTTCGACTAAATGGGTATCGGATGAGAGAAGCTTCAACCCATTTAAACACCCTTGGTGGGATTCACGAGCGACAGGTTGCTCCCATTGGAAACCATTGGCTTGCCAGTCACTTGGTGGTCGATTGCCCCTCTACATACAACACAATCCTTAGAAGACCAACACTGAATAGACTGAGGGCAGTCACCTTAACCTACCATCTTCTGATGTGCTTCCCAACTGAGGGTGGAGTCGGGGAAGTCAAGGGGGATCAGGTGGTGGCCAGAGAATATTCTATAGCCTCACTCAAAGGGGAGCCGGCCCCAAAAGAGACTATAACAATCGACGGTGTGGAGGTTTATGACGAAAGGACTTGGGTGGTGGTAGAACTAAGAGGAGAACTCGAGGATATTATTCTCGACTCAAACACTCCCGACCGAGTGACCCGGGTGGGGTTAGATTTGTCAGAAAAGAAACTTTGCAAAGCTTCATCACTGAAAATTAAGACGTGTTTGCTTGGACGCATGAAGATATGCTAGGAATAAACCCCTAACTAGTTGTACATCGATTAAATGTGAACCTGGCCTCGAGGCCCATTAAACAAAAGAAAAGAAACTTTTCTCCAGAAAGAAATCAGGCAATCACAGAGGAAGTATAGAAATTATTGAAAGCCCACTTCGTAAGGGAGGTCTACTACATCGACTGGCTGACAAATGTAGTTATGGTACAAAAGCCAAGGGGGAAGTGGCGTATGTGTGTCGACTTCACCGCCCTCAACAAAGTGTGCCCCAAAGACAGCTTCCCGCTCCCAAGGATTGACACTCTGATGGACTCGACGACTGGCCACTAGACCCTTAGCTTCATGAACACCTTCTCAGGGTATAACCAGATAAAGATGCATGAGTCCAACCAGGAGAAAAAAAACTTTTATTACTGACCATGGGCTTTACTATTACATGGTCATGCCCTTCGGGCTGATGAATGTGAGAGCAAGCTACCAAAGACTAGTCAACGAGATTTTCAAAAACAAAATCAGGAGAAACGTCGAAGTATATGTGGATGACATGTTGGTGAAAAGCCTCTTAGCTGAGCAACATCTGTCAAATTTAAGTGAGACATTCCAAACTTTGAGGAAGCACAAGATGAAGCTTAACCCAAGCAAATGTGCCTTTAGAGTATTGGTAGGGAAGTTCCTCGGGTTCATGGTTTCCCAATAGGGAATAGGGGCGAATCCCGAGAAGGTGAAGGCCAAAATAGACATGCAATCACTGAGGAACACAAAAAGGTACAATGGTTGGTTGGGAGGGTAGCAGCTCTGAGCAAATTTATATCTCGGGCCACAAACAAGTGCTTTACTTTTTTTTGCCTGCTGAAAAAGGCATGTGCCTTTAGAGTATTGGCGGGGAAATTCCTCATGTTCATGGTTTCCCAACGGGGAATATAGGTGAATCTCAAGAAGGTGAAGGCCATAATAGACATGCAGTCACTGAGGAACACAAAAGAGGTGCTACGGTTGGCCAGGAGGGTAGCAACTTTGAGCAGATTCATATCTTGGGCCACAAACAAGTGCTTTCCTTTCTTTTGCCTACTGAAAAAGGCATTCTGTTGGGATGAAAAATGCGACAAGGCCTTCTAAGAGCTTGAAGACCACCTCGGTTGCCTACCGTTGATTAATCAGCTGAAGTAAGGCGATGTGCTTTATGTCTACTTATTGATATCAGGAACGGAAGTTAGTTTAATTTTAATCAGGGAAGAAGGTGGGATACAAGCACCAATCTATTACACTAGAGAGCCTTCAAAGGAGCAGAGGAGAGATACCTGAGGGCTGAAAAAATGGCGTTTGCACTGGTTGTCATGGCCCGGTGACTAAGGCCCTATTTGAAGGCCCACACCATCCCGGTGCTCACTGATCAACCGCTTAGAACTATATTGCACAAGCCAGAGACTTCCGGGAGACTAGTCAAGTGGTTAGTAGAGCTGAGTGAGTTCGACATTGAATACTACCCCCGGGGAACTATCATGTGTCAAGCAATGACGAACTTCATCATCGAATACACTTATGCAATGGGGGAGGAATCTGAGGCGCAAGAGGAATAACTGACAAAAGTAGAAACAAGTCAGGCAGAGTGGGTTATACACGTTGATGGCTCCACCAATAACGCGGCTGGGGGAGGGGTTGTCTTGGTTACATCACAGGGAAACAAGTTAAAGTATGCCATTAGATTTAGGTTCAAGGCAACCAACAATGAGGTCGAGTATGAAACAGTGCTCATGGGACTAGGCCTTGATTGCGTACTCGGGGCCAAGAGGATTAGAGTCAACAACAACTCTTAGCTTGTGGTAAGGAAAGTACAAGGGGAGTATGAGGCAAAAAATAGGCGGATGAAATAGTACCTTACCATGGTAGTGAAAGAGAAGTCCTGATTCAGACATTTCAATATATAATGGGTCCTGTGAGAACAGAATGAAGAAGCCGATAGGTTGGCAAGACTCGCATCATCGGCCTATGAAAGTCTTGACCCTAGGATCATTGTTGAGTGTCTACCTAAGCTAAGCATTGAGACAGAAGAAGAAAGGGAAGTCAACATGGCCAACCCACAGCCTGAGTGGGCCAGCCAGATCATAAAGTATTTGAAGAGTGGTGAGTTGCCTGAGGATAAGGATGATGTGAGGAAAGTGAAAATAAGGACGAGTCGATATCTTTTTCTTGGCAACATCCTCTATAAGAGGAGCTTCACCCTCTCCCTGCTCAGATGCCTATTCAAAGAGGAAGCCAACTATGTACTCTGGAAAATACACGAAAGAATATATGGGAACCACTCGGAGGCAGGGCGATAGCCCACAAAGCCATTAGGGTAGGATACTATTGGCCCTCAATGTAAAAGGATGCAAGACTACTCACCCAAAAGTATGACAAGTTTCAGAGATTCACCAACGTCCCCAAGAAGCCCACAAAAGAGTTAATCCTAATAGTCGAAGCCTGACCATTTTCCCAATGGGGAATCGACATTGTTGGGCCACTCCCCTGGGGAAAAGAACATATGAAGTTTCTAGTAGTGGCCATCGATTATTTCAAAAAGTGGGTGGAGGCTAAACTGCTGAAAAAAATCATTGAGAAAAACATCCATGACTTCACCTGGAAGTTAAATATCTGTTGGTTTGAGATTCCCCGAGTTATCATCACCGATAATGGAAAATAGTTCAACAATGCCCGGTACCAGGAATTTTATGTAGAACTCGAGATCAAGAATCACTTCTCTTCCCTGGCTCACCCCTAGGCCAATGGCTAAGTGGAAGTTACCAACATGACACTTTTAGGCATAATCAAGAAAAGGCTCGAGGACTCCAAAGGCCTTTGGTCAAAGGAACTACCAGACATCCTTTGGGAATACCACACCACAGAAAGGACTCCGACAGAGGAAACACCATTCCTACTGGCGTTTGGAACTGAGGCGATGACACCTATCGAGATTGGAATGGCCGCACATAGAACAATGAACTTTGACTCAGGGAAAAATGAAGAAAGCCTCAAAAACAATCTCGACTAGCTGGAAGGGAAAAGGGATGATGCCACACTCTGGATGACTGCCTACAAGAAAAGAATGGCTAAGTATTATAACTCACGGGTCAAGGCAAGGAGATTTGTAGTCAGAGATTTAGTGCTCAGGAAGGTGAGCCTGGTAACACAAGACCCGACAGAAGAAAAACTGAAACCAAACTAGGAATGACCTTCTGGGTAACACACTGTAATAGGCCTAGGACTTACCACCTTGAGACAATGCAGGGGGAGCCCCTGCCACGACCATGGAATGTAGAGCATTTAAGAAAATACTAGTAATAAAGGTGATGTTATGACTCTAACCAATGAAATGTTCTTACTCTGTAGAGCTAGAAAAAATTTCAGGTCCTCACACCCGGGTTACAAGATTAACCCACAGGTCATAAAATGGCCCATCCTTTTATGCCCTTGTGTCTTGTGTTCGGGCTACAAGATTAGCCCTTGGGTTACAAGATTAACCATAGGTCACAAGACTGACCCTAGGCCACAAGAATTGCCCACCCTTATAGGCTCTCGCGCCTCGTGTTTGAGCTATAAGGTTAGCCTTTGCGTTATAAGGTTAACTCCCAGGTCACAAGATTGACCCAAGTCGCGGGATTGACCCATTCTTCAAGGAAAAAGGGAAGAAGGAAAGAAAAGCCTCATAAATTGGTAGAAGCAAAAAGGCCCAAGATACATTAGGACGCATGCATCACAACTAAAATCGGCCTCCTGACACCAAGTAAGTACAACTATACCCTCTCGCACAAAAATTAAATTTAAACACAAGTTGAAGAGTACTTGACGACATTGTTAAGGAAAGGCCCCTGTATGAGGTAAAGGCTCAAGTCCAAAAAGAATGCCATTGGGAACCCTTAGTCACCCAAAACCACGAGGGACTAGGTAGACCTTCTCCCTCTTTTGTGTTTAAGGACAAAACACCCGTCAGCTGAGATCGTATTATCCCCGAGATGCATCTACACTTAGAAAATTTTAGTTACCATTATGTACTTATACTCGTCGTTAAAATATTAACCCTGAGGCATACCTATACTTAAAGAAATTTCACATTGTCCGCCCCCACTCAATTAAAAGTTAATAACCCCGAGACGCACTCATACTTAGAAAAAATTAGAAACTATTCATACTCTCTTAGGATCCCTTATCCCAGCCTAGCCATATACGCAAGGGGAATGCGAGAAGAAATTACCACAACACATATCCGAACTTGAAAAAATTCAAAAAGAAAAGATTGCAACCAATACACATAGACGGGGACAAAAGAAAAATTTTATTTATATATAGAGAGAGATTACAAAAAAAAAAAAAAACAACAACAATAAAGAAAATACAATTATACCTGGGGGTTTCCATCCCTTGAGGCGACTTCTCCCCAGGTAACTTCTCCTATGGCAACAACCCCTGTCTCCTCGATCGCCCCCTCAGCCGCTACATCTCATCCTCCTTGCTCAGCTCCCTCCTTGGCCTATTCTTCCTCATTAGGAACAAAGATGGAGAAATCTATGTCAGGGTAAGCCTCGACCGCTATATCCCAGGAATTTTTAAACCGCTCCAAGAAACACCCGTCCTTGATGATCCTAAAGGTGTCTAAGGTCAAGTATTTGGCCACGGTCTCCTTGAGGGCCCATTCAACAATCCTCTCCCTCTTCGCCTCGGCTTAGATGTGGGCCAGCTCCATGACCTCGGTCACCTTCTTGTTCACCACAACTTTGAGGGTTGCAGTAAACGTGTCCTTGACCATAATGCGGTGACTCGTCTCTACCCCAAGCTCCTCTCTCGCCTGGGCGACCTCCCTCTCAGCAGCTTGCAAGCATATCGTTAGATCCTCAAAACAGGCCTCTTATTCTATAACCTAGGTGGCTATGCTAACATGAGAATCCTCAACCCATTTGTCATTACCCTCGAGGGTGCGGATTTTGGCCTTCGAGCTCTGCCGGTGGCCTTGAGTTCTTAGTATGGGCAAGGTGATTCTGGAGGTCAGTCTAGACCTGCTCACTGAACTTGTACTTCTGGATAGAGGCCGCCATTAGAGCCACGGTCTAGAAATATAGAGTCGGGTCAGTATAGAAACAATGTAAAAAAAGCAAGGGGAAAGAGGTTCTTTACCTTAGCCACCGATCATGTCTCGATGTATAACAGAAGGGGAGAGGTTCTTCCTCATGTACTCGAGATCCTCGGGGGTACGCCCCCCAAGACCCAAGAGATAGTCCCTCCTGAGCCTCGGTCTTGACATCCAGGAGGCAGGCCTCGCCAAGGATTCTCCAATTTTTGGGACCGAGGTAGGAGGCACTCAGAAACTGACCACGTCAGAAGAAGGTGCCAAGGAGTCAGTACGATTATCGACGGAGGGGTGGGGGCCTCAGAGACAAGGGCAGGAACGACAGTGGCGGAAGTGACTTCTCCCTCGATGGCAGGTGCTAGAGGGGACCCGACTGTTTTCGCCTACAAATCTATAACCGGGATGTTGACAGAAGGAGAAAGAGGAGGTGTTGGTTGGGCGGTCGGAGCTGGTATTGCCTTGGGAGTGACCAAGGGGGCCCGAGTATCAAAAGGTCCCTGGGGATGAGATGCCACTTCCTCTTCTTCGAGGACCCAACTGCCACTGCCTGGCCAGCCGCTTTGGCTTCCCGGGCTTCTGCTTCTCTGGCCTCCCGTGCTTGAGCTAAGAATTTCTTATTTGTCTGCATTGCTACATAAAAAGTAGAACCCGAGGTTAGAAATTAAACAAAAAGAAAAGAAAGGGGACATGAGAGATATGAAAGAAGGGTGAGATACCCGGGTATGGGCCAAACCCCATCGATGAAGATGTTCAAGTGTAACCAGATTAGGGAAAACGTGAGATGGGTAATTCACGATGTCTCGGATATGAGCCTCTTCCTCAAGGGTTAACACGTCTACTTCAGAAACTAACACAAAAAAGAAGAGAGGGGAAGGGAAATATGTAAGACAATGGAGAAAAAATGAGATTTAAATGATGACTAAAAAATTATAAAAAATAAAAAATCATGACTTACCTACTAGGCTAATGGTCGACACCCAGCCCTAGTTGAGCTTTATGACAAGGACCTCCCCCGTGGGGTACTCTAGCCTTCACCAAAAATAAAAAGTGTCGGCTCCTGTACCTGCTGTTGGAGTTTGGGAACGCGATTACCAGGGTGGTAGTTGGGTCCTGACTAGCAGAGAAAAACCACCCTAGCTCTTGCTACTTTGGGCAATAGCAGTGAATGAATTCATTATAGGTGAGGTGGTGCTCCTCCTTGAAGGTCAACTCCCATAGGATCATGCATCTTATGGCTATTTGCTAGGCATTGGTCATTAGCTACCCTGGTGCCAGTCCAAGGCAGAATAGCAGTTCCCTAAAAAAATGAGGAAACCGAAAACCTAAGACCCGCCATGAGGGTTTGCTCGTACAGTATTATACTGCCGACAGGAGCCTTGAAGGCCCGGATGTTCCTGGGGACAAAAAGGACGACCCCCTCGGGAATGAGATAAGTGGAGTAATACCTAGTTAGGGTTCGTTCCCCTAACTCGGAACCATAGCTGGCAGTAGTGAAGTCTTGCTTGGGAGAAATCTCTCCCATCGCCTTTTTGGTGCCAGAAGGAGCCGGCTTAGTGGCCTGCTCCATGGGGTTTTGTTAGACTTCTGATAGGTTGTCAGTCCCGTCGACCATCTGGTCACTGGTGTCCCTAAACACCATTGAATAAGATAATAAAACACAGATCTACAAGAAAGGAAAAAAATAAGAGAAAAAACCTAAGAACATCGAAAAGAAAGAGAGAAATAGAAAATACAAGTGTAAGAGAAGGAAAACAGATTAACCAGCGAAAATGACCACTGACTAAACGAAGCTATAATACAATAGAGACAAAACTACAAAGCAAAAATGGGTACCTGAGACAAAGATAAACTGAGGAAAAGTGACAGAGATGGTGAGGAATGGATGCTCGAAGGTAGGAAGAGTGTCAGAGACAACTAAGAAAGATAGCCCATAAGTGCCTTAGATGTTCAAAACGGAAACGACCACACGTCGGGATGTAGTAAACTCACCAAAAATCGCCCAGAATAAGAGTAGGAATTGTCAGGGATAGGAAGCAGAGATAAAGAAAAGCTAAGCCATGTTTTGGGAGAGATACTTATAGGCAACCCCAGGTATTCTTGACCCTATGTGTGTCACACATCCACGGGTTGGCAAAATCAACCAGAGAAATGAGGCAATGCATGAATCTCTAAATCTCTAAGAGGTTTAAATTTGACCGTTTGATGACATAGGGAATCGAAAAGACACAACACTTGACATAACTCATAACTGGTGCCAACACGCTCCCTTAGTTACCAAAATCTATTAAACATGAGACCATCATTAGCACCTATCCCCAGTCGATGTCACATTGGTAACTGAAATGACATGTCACCTATGCTGAAATAAACGATAACAACCACAAACGGTTCGTATTCCCGAGCCACATAACCCTAGACTGGAGAATAAGGGGGTAACTCATGGGGGAGAGTACTGAGGCCCCTATTAACCGACGCCAATGAACCAATAGAGTCCTGACTCTAAGGGAATAGACCCAAAGAATTTTCGAGAATACCAACCCAGGGAACTTTTGGGAATCCCCCAACCTAAAAATGCTGAGGCCATCTGCGAGAAGCTAAAAATATCCCTTGGTATTCAACTCCCTGAGTATTCTAGAAATAGTCCTAACTGTTGCTTAGATCACGCGACACCCAAAAGACTAGTCGAGACCTTGAGGTGCCCGATAGCTGAAAATCCTTGACATGAAAAAATATAATGACCCAGACTACTTCGCTTAAAGATAAACACAATCCAAAAACCGTTACCATAAGAGGATATTCTCCACAGCTGGTCTGACATATTGAGAAAGTAACAGAGAGAGTAGGGGGAGATGCGACAAAGAACGTGGGGGAAAGCGACAAGCGAGATTCGATTTGATACCCAACTACTCAAGCCTATAAGTATGTGTAATGACTCACTTTTTTCAGGTATGAGACAACATAAACCCAAATTTGGGAAGCACTCACTTTTCTACATCCCTCACCTTTTGACTTGAACGTCGAAGACCTAGAGGCCGGCACCCCACTGGCTTCTAGCTCCTTGACTCTCTCTCTTCTCTTGGTGTTCTGCAGGGTTCATTCCACCAAAGACTTAGGCCAGCTGTGGGACCATCTAAGTGGTGTAAAGGTATTCACAAACTAATACGCTATCAGGTTTGAACTCAACTAATAGGCTTCCATCTTTGTTGTTCCTCTATCTTCATTGTCTTCCTAATTTTTACTATTATCGTCATTATTTTTGTTGAGTGTGGCTTGAAGTCTATCTCATGTTCCAGATGCTACTGATGTCTTAAAGAAGTATTGGTGATCAAGCCATGACCCATTTTTGTAACCCAACTCGTGACCTGGTTCGGTTCTCTTTTGTGTAACCACATATATAAGATGTGTTAGGGTTTTCTTAGAGGCATCTCGACTTTGACAGAGAGAGAGAGAAAGGGGCAGAAGGGTGTATTTGGGGCTTAGGGTTTGAGAGCTTGTTTTCTTTGTAATCTTCTCTGTTCATATTGAAATTTCTTATTGTCTTTGCCCATGGATGTAAGCTATAAGGTGAACCATGTGTATTGTTATGTTCTATGTGCTTTGCGTTTCTTATTTATTTCGGTTTTCTCTCGGGTTTGTGGGTTTAGTCGCAACAAATTATTATCAGAGCTATTTGGTTGTTTTAATCTTAAATGGCGGCAAATTTTGACATAGAGAAATTCGATGGGAGGAATGATTTTAGCCTCTGACAGGTAAAGATGTGAACCTTACTTGTTCAACAGGGGTTGATGAAAGCATTGAATAGTAGAGATTCTTTACCTAAAACTATGTCGAATGATGATAAGGACAAACGAATGGAAAAGGCACACAGTGCAATTCTATTGTGCCTGAGCAATGAAGTTCTATAAGAAGTTGTACAAAAAGAGACGACTGCTGGATTGTGGCTGAAGCTGGAAAGTTTGTACATGATTAAGTTTTTCACAAACTATTTGTATTTGAAGAAGTGGTTGTTTACTCTCCAGATGCACGAAGTTATGCCCATTAAAGACCATCTTGATGAATTTAATAAAATTATTTTGGATTTAAGAAATATTGATGTCAAAATAGATG
>JAOXJP010245714.1:0-22628 GCA_025762735.1 Platanus orientalis | reverse complement strand
TATATATATATATATATATATATATATATATATATATATATATATATATATATATATGCATCCACTTTAGTGTATATCTTAAAAGTTTTATGAATGCGAAGAACAAAAGCCGAAAGGAACAATGACCGAAAGAAGAAATTAGAACATCGCTAAAAATTTAACAAATTAACCGATAAAAAGGTACATATGAAAAGTATGAACAGCTAACCCTAGCCTTAATTCCACAAAAGAAGATGCATACCACCAAAAAGGAACCCAAACCTTCCATAAAAACAAATGAAAAACAAATATTGATCGAAGCCAAAACCCTAACCCTAACTCTAATGATAACGAGAACCCAGGCAAGACAAAAACCACTAGCATCCATTACACGCCGAATCGCATATAAGAAGCCCTACATTCTTTACAGATCATGAGAGCTTAAATAAGATCATCTGAGAAAGAAGGGAACACAAATGCCAACCTGGAAAAGCGAAAACCCAAAAGAGAGGAGCGAATGAAGGCCTTCGAACCAAACGATATCGAAATACGAAAATTTTTGGCGGTTCGAGCCCGTTACCCCCAACTTATAATTTCTCTCTTTCGTCTATAAACCTCAGTTTCAGCCCTTCGAACCTTATAATCATCTGACGGCCACAATTCATAAAATGATGAGCGTTTTTACTGTACTGTTTTGTTTTGGTTTCTCTTTTGGGTGGGCGTCAGTATCCGAACTGTATCCGGTTTATTTGCATCCCCAACAAGCGGAAATGGGTTAGGCTGGAAAAGTGCTCCAATAGACCCAATGCTAAACAAAGTTGGGCCAGTGTAATTGGAACTGACCCTAAAAAAAATGGGAGCTTCTAGTTACCCCACACAAATTTCTAAACCTACCTCACTTGAAAAAAAAAATTGTTTTGTGTTTCCTTTTATACCCCTTCCCCAACCCCTTCTTTACCTAAAATACCCCTCCCCTCCCTCTCTCTCAAACCCCAACCCTCTCTTTCTAATGCTGGTGGCGGTGATGGCCCCTCCGGTGGCAACCCGAAGGTAGAGAATTTTTTTTTTGGCATGTTCAAACTACTATTGCTGAGCAATGCAACCTATGCTCAACTGGATTGTCCGAGTAGGGGTTGCCTTGCTCTGCAATGCCAGTGCAAACAGAAAAAAAAAATGGAGAAGGAGGGAAAGAGAAAGAGGAGGAGGGGGTGCGGGAGAAAAGATAAAAAAGGAGGAAAAGGGGGAGGAAGAGGGAGAGAGAGAAAGGGAGGAGTGCGGGAGAGGGAGGGAGAGAGAGAGGAGGAGGCGCTACAACCGCCGGAGGGTTGCCAGGTGCAGAGTGGAGGTGTGGGAGGGAGGGGTATTTTAGGTAGGAGAGGGATTTGAGGAGGGAAAACAATGAGGGTGAGGGAAGGTTAAAAATTTCTGTGGTGCAAGTAGCAGCTCCCATAAAAAAATACGTAGGTTGGGGGTTCATTTTGGAAGAAATGTGTGTCAAATTAGAATGGATTTCCTTTTGCTAAAAGCGTTTAGGACTCTTTTACATCATGTATTGTGCAACACGTGGCAAGAAAAGAGCAAAAAAATCAATTCTTTGTGTCCAATGTAAAGTGTTTTTCTACTTGTTTTGCCACGTGACAAAAGAGGGTTACCTCACAAGAGGACATTTGTCCTCATGTCAGAGATGTGGTTGATCGTTTTGAGTTAGTTTTAAAATTACTCAATCTAACTTGATCCGAATAAAGAATTGGGACTAGTTACAAGGATTGAGGATGTTTTGGTTAAGGGAGCAAATTTCCAGTCCAGGATGGTGTCCAGAGCACAAGGTGACTTCGTTTGGAGTAAAATGGGTGGGAATTTGAAATTGCATCCAGCACATGACCATTTTATTCAATGTAAAGTCATGACCTAGTCTCCTGGACATAACATCTATTTTGTTTGGTTAGTATACCTAGAGTTAGGTGTGGCAATGAACCAAGTTACCTCAACTAATCATGAGCCTAGCCTGAACCTCAATTTAAGCTCACCAAGCCAAGCTTGAGCATGGCTTTGAGCTCACTTGCTAAGCAAGCCTGAGTTGAGCTTCACTAAGCTCTACTCACTAAAGGCTCATTTTGTTAAATTATTTTAATAATATATATGTATAAAAATAATAATGTCCAAAAAAGAAATTGGGTTAATGGGCCATTAAAATGTTGAACCTTTTTTTCTTTTTCTTTTTCCAGTTGGTGAACCAAGCTAAGCCTGAGCTCTACCTTTATGTGACGAGCCTAAGTTGAACAGGGCAAAACTAGACTCATCTTGGCTCGTTGCCACCCTACCTAGGGTGATTAGTTGTAATTATTGAAGCTAACTACTGACAACATAGGAGATTTGGTAATCTTCCAAAAATTGCATTCTCTTATTTTTTTTTTTTTTAAGATAAAAAAGAGGAGAATGCATTCTTTAAAAGATTTCCAAACTCAACATTGACCACCATTGTTGCAATGGAATCATGTATCAGATGTCTAATTCTTGTTGAATGAAATCGCTAAGGCTCTTTGCCAAAAGAAGAAGTAAAAAACTACATGCATAATCCATGATGTAATAGTTAAAATACTCTCGTGCTGTTTCTCACCATGTAATTAAGATTCCTTAAATGTATCATTGAAATACCCTCATATGTATTAACCAAACACCAATGCAATTTGCTACATATCCCTTGAATAAGAATTAGTGAAGGGGATTGTGTTTGCTTCCCCTCTTGTACGCTAACCTTTGTTGGGGGTCAAAGGGGTGAGGCACATCAGCGTCAGAAGGGATTTACACCCCCCCCCCCCAAAAGTGTAAATCACTTCCAACGTAGATGTGTCCGCCTCCTTGAACCCCAGCAGAGGTTTGGATACAAGGGGGAAGCAAACACAATATCCTCTAGAATTTTAGGGCTTTGGGAATTGTATTCTGAATTCTTGAAATGAAAGAGATCTAAGGGTTTCCGTATCTAGCTTGCCATTGAATGCATTTCATCAAAAAAAAAAAAAAAAAATCTCCCTTTAAGTGTACATTTCCAAGTCTAAGAATTAACGTTGTCGATTGAGCTAGGTTGGCTTGAAACTTGACATGTCCAGCTCAAATAATAATAAGGAGGGAGGGGAGGGGGAGACTCACTTTTAGCTTGAACTTAACCCGAAATAAGTATAAATTATAGCTTAACATTGTTCAACATGAAATTGGTATATCTTAGCCCAACAAAAATATGATAGTTTTGGGTAACTCAAATTTAACTAATTAGAATATTTTAAAAGTATTTAGGGATAACTATGGGTTCATTATTAGCCCAACATGATTTTAAAACTGGTGGAGTTTGGAATTCATAATACAATCCATGTAACTATCTTCAGGCTGATCTTGACCCCACTCAGCTCGGTCCACTTGACAGCCCTACAAAGAATAATAGTATTTTCTTTTCGGTTTTAGAAAGGTTGTTTTTGTGATGTAAATGGATATTAGGATTTTTAACCCAAAGAAGACTCTATTGGGTAATTTTAGTCTTATTTTCACAGGATGGCCAAGTCGAAGGACTTATTTAGTGCTTGTTCCAGGATCAAGAAGTCTTACTGCCTATCGGCGTATGATGCAACAGTATGTCTGAATGACCCTACCAAAAAAAGGGTAGCGAGATTAATAAACCAATATTCATGAGGAGTTCATTTTCAATAGTGTTCATGGCCAAAATTCTACAAGTTTCTCTACCTTCCAGCCGGCCAAAAACCAGTAATGCTCATGAGCTGGCCAACATGTTTCAACTTCGTAATTACAATACTCGTGCCAATCAATGGGCTCCCAACGTTTCGTTCGTCCTTCTCTCACTCTCTCTTTTGCTTCCACCAATAGGAAGCGGGAATTCATGCCTCACGATCCGTTCCGAACCTCCAAAGGAATATCCCAGCCGTTTGCTGCAGTCAAGAAAACACACTGAGAGTCAATTTTAGCCGTCCAATATTGAACCAAGATAACACAGTGCAAACGAATCGTGGCCGTCCAATGGAGCAATAGTGCGAGACACGGTAGCTATAAATAAGGGTTTCCTGCTGTTCAATTCGAATTTTCACCTGTTCGAGGGATATCTGCGTTCTCGCTTTTTGCCTCTCGTCTGCCTGAGATAATTAAGATGTAAGCAGTTATCATTTCTATTTTTCTATAATATTTTGGAAACTTATTATTATCTATTAAAATTGCAGTTGATTCTATATATCCCTAATTATCTCCTGTTTTTGGAATTTATTTTAGATTACGGGTTTGGTAAATTATCGATGTTAATGAGTGGTTCTTGTTTACTGTTAGTGTAACTTTCGATTCTGTTTCGTTTTTTTTTTTTTTTCTTTCACGATTTATGCTCAATTCTGTCAAAACTTGAGATTCCAAGTCTTCGTTTCGTAGAAGAACAGAATTTTATTAGGTTAGGGTTTTCTCTACGTAAAATTTGGTGTAACTTTTCCAAAAATTAGGGTTTTGTTTGATCTCGCCCTGTTTGCCGTTTGTTGTTATTAGTTAAATATTTCCAATAATATAAGCGAATTGCAGTTTTTTTGTCTTTTTTTTTTTTTCGGCATATTGGGTTTCGTTTTCATGTTTTGATTCCGGTTGTCTTGCGTGATCTTGTGTCCATAAAAAAGGTCTTATTTCTTCGTTTCTCGAATTTGCAGATGGCTCGTACGAAGCAGACTGCTCGTAAGTCGACGGGAGGTAAGGCTCCCAGGAAGCAGCTGGCGACTAAGGTTCGTTCCTTCGTTCTACGACTATCTGGTTCATTTTTGTGTATATGTTAAGAACTGCAGGAATTGAGTTCTTGTTCTGGGTTTGGTATGTTGTTTCCTCAGGCTGCCCGCAAGTCTGCCCCAACCACTGGAGGGGTGAAGAAGCCCCACAGATACAGACCCGGAACTGTTGCCCTTCGGTATATATTTCTTTAAAATCTTGATTGGGATTAATGTG
The DNA here is from genome assembly GCA_025762735.1 of Platanus orientalis. NCBI lineage: Eukaryota > Viridiplantae > Streptophyta > Magnoliopsida > Proteales > Platanaceae > Platanus > Platanus orientalis. Next base: position 17,675 of record JAOXJP010245714.1, on the reverse strand, counting down.
CTTTTTTAGTTGGGTTGCGTGTTTCTGATATCTTATTGTGTGATTTGATTCAGTGAAATCCGCAAATATCAGAAGAGCACAGAGCTTCTGATCAGGAAACTGCCGTTCCAAAGGCTTGTTCGTGAAATTGCCCAGGATTTTAAGGTAAAGGCTGGTACTTAAGTTGGGTTGTAGATGTTGGTCACTGGATGAGTTTTTTCCCCCTAAAGTTTGTTTATTTGATTGTTTGTTTTTCCTGTGTTACAGACTGATCTGCGTTTCCAGAGCCACGCTGTCTTGGCCCTGCAGGAGGCAGCGGAGGCCTATCTGGTTGGTCTATTTGAAGACACCAACCTCTGCGCCATTCATGCCAAGCGAGTTACAATTATGCCCAAGGACATTCAGTTGGCCAGGAGGATCAGGGGTGAGAGAGCTTAACGTAATGGGATTGTTTCAAAGGTGGTGCTGATCATTGATGGTAGGATAATTAGGTTGGGGATATGTGTTTTGAATGCATTTTGTTCGTTTTTGGAAGTGACTGATGATTAATGCAAGTTGTAGTAAGTGAACATATAGATGACTTTATGTGGTGGCAAGGCAATGTGCAGATTTATAGGCAAGTGGGTTGAGTCTTTTGGGATGAATGGATTTTATTTACTTCTTTTTGTCTGTGAGAATGGGTTTGTATGTCTGATGTTGATGAATTGTATTCAATCCAGCATTGTTTTTTTTTTTTAATCATATTTATGTTAGAAATATTTACTAACAATTCGGTATGAATGTGTCTGTATGTGAAAAGTGTGGATCGTGTGTTCATATCTTTTGGTTAAGCTCTCTATTTCGGGTTCAGATGGTTTCTATAATTTAGAGATCGATCACATTCATTCGGTTGGAACTTGAACGGATTTAGTCAGCATAGAATCGTCTACCATAAATCTGGACGGGTTGCACAGACAGGGAACATGGTGCATCTGGAGGTCAATATTTTTTGTTGTCCAAAATGGAATTGATTAATTTGTAGACGAAGATGGCCAATGATCTTGGAGAGCTTGTCTGTTTTAGAAATTAGACGTAACTGACTGGGCTAGAGTGCGCGCTGAAACATTAGAAACCTCTCGGGCATGGCTTCCAGTTACGAGAAACAAAGTGACCGATCCTCCACAGTAGTATCAACAGGACCAGAGGTCTGATTAACAACAGGTAGAGAATTGCATTCCACAACCTTAGGAACCTGAAGATGCAGAGCAAGTTTAAACCTCAAGGGAACAGTTTGAATGTCCGCTTGATCTGGGAGGCAACATTGACTCCAACAGAGCAGAGCCCAATATGGTGCTAAAAGAATCCCAGGCATCATTAACATTGATCCACCCATCCTCTGGCGGCTCCCAAAAAATGAACCCATTCGGGTTCAGAAAAGAGTACCGGTCAGGAAGGTCGTTAGGTCAAAGGTCCTGCAACTCTCTGAAACAAAATATTCACGTATGTAGGAGAACTATTAGCATTAGAACTATTAAAAGCAAAGGAGTTAGCGGTTGAAGTAACTTTGATAGCTCCCTTTTTGTGAGTTCCTGATTGATAAGGGTGCGATTGGTTGCATTCTCACTTGGTGTGAGACGAGAAAAATGTGAGAAATCTCATCTTAATCGTGCGATTGGTTGCAATTATAAATAATGGGATTAGTTAACCTCTCCTTTGCATCCGCCAACCTATTTCAGTTTCGGTTAACCCTTTCCTGTTTCTCTTCCGCTTGCGTCTCCTTTGTCAGAATCTCCACCACCTGGTTCTCCTCCGCTTGCATCTCTCTCTCTCTCTCAATCATTATCTCCTCCAAAGAAGAAAAAGTAAAGACGGAGAAGCGTAGTGAGACCCTCCTGTACTCCTTTGCCCTTGATTGCTGCTCTTCCTGGAGGTATTTCCCATTTACATTCATTCATTCTTCTCTTCTACTACTTTTTCTTCTGCCATTGATGTTTTTGTGTATGTTGTGAAAGACCTACCTAGAGGTACCACGCACGCATTCTTGGGCCTGCTTTCTATCTGACACTCCATTTATACCATTGTTCATTTTACCATTGTTGGCAGTGACCACAACTCCATTTTTTTTGGCATTGTTGACCAAATTTGCTTGTTGATTGAGTAGACCTAGATGGCTGGTTTTCTCTTGGAGGATTCGTAGCTTTCTTTAAAGTCGTCTTCCTCTTCATCATCATCACAGTCGAATTCATCCTCTTCAAAGTTGAATGTGGGGAATTTGTGCTGATTTTTGAAGGCTTGGAGTCCCTTGATCAGACCTTGCTTTTGGTCTTCGTTGTTCTTGTCATCTTTGATATAATGGGGTTGTTTCTGGTTTTGATTGAATTTTGTAGACTAAAGCTTTGCATGTTTGCCAGATCTGACTAACTTCTTTATCAAAGTGGCAGAATCTATACTTCCTGAAACCGTGTCCTTCTGTTGTTCTGCATCGATGTTTACTTGTAAAACACCTGAATCCAAGGGGGGTAAAGAAAAATACAGTAAACAAATGAAAGTTAAACTAACAAATGAGATGAATAGTAGTAGATGGGGATGAAGGGGAGAAATAACATTTTAATGTTTTATGCTCACTGTTCATCATTGTACCTCTTAAACAGAGATATTTCACAATCTATCTTAAAAAAACAGCAATCTACCATGGGGTTTTTCAGAAATTTGGTTTCTCAATGTTTTTTCATTGATTTTCTTGGTGCAACCAATCAGCTAAACAATTTATGAGAAAATAAGTCTTTTCTTTTCTTTTCTTGTATTTTCTCATCCCACCCTAGTATGACTGCAACCAATTGCAGCTTTGTGAATTTGAAAAAATCAAGAGAAAATTTCACCCTTCAGTAAGAATACTCATCCAGATAGGAAGTGTTGTTGAATAGAAAAACAGTCAAATGCTTTATACACTCCACCGAGGGCGAGAACAAATAAAACAATTTGGAGAAATGGATGGAACTCGGTGATGAAAATTTAGCCGGCTATTGATGAGTTGGAACAACACCTCTAAAGAAAATGTTTCAACTTTGGCTATGTTTTTAGGAAGATCAACTACATACATGAACATTAGCATTGGTCTTCTTGAGTATTTGATAAGAACCATATTTTTTATTTTTTAGTTTGTTGTATGTTCCAATTGGGAAAAAAAAAAACGTTTTTTTTCCTTAGATGATCCATTACCATATCTTCCTCTTGGAATTCTTTCAATTTATTGTGCTTGTTAGCATCTTCTTTATATTTGGTATTAGATTCTTTAAGCCATTTCATAACATCTTGATGCATTGCTTATAGTCGTTTAGTCATATAACATCTTCATGCATTACTTATAGTCCTCAGTCATATTTTTTTGTTGTTATGCTTATACCTAGAAGCTTTGGCAATTTCACTAACTCTAATGTATGCCTTGAAAACAAATTTGCTTGAGCAAGAGCAAAGTCTCACTATTTGAGCTTATCTCCAACAAGACATCTAACAAAGAGGATTGGGAATGCTCCCCTTAACTAACGCTAACCACCCCCCCTCCCAAAAAAAGAAAAAAAAAGGTGTAAATCACTTATTGGGGGCTGATGTGCCTGTCCCCTGATAGGGGGCAATGGTTAGCATTAGTTAAAGGGAGCATTCTCAAGCCTACCTCGACATCTAATGATATTGACAAGTGTTTTGTTCACAGCCTCCATTTGTCTATTTGTTTGTGGATGACATGTATTGTTGAATTGTAAGGACATATCAAATTAAAAGTAATTAAGAAACTTGGTATAACAGTTTGAAGTGATAGTCTTTGGCACACCATGCAATTTGACTACCTCATGAAATAACAAATTAGCGACATTAGTAGTATCCATAACCTTCTTGCATGAGATAAAGTGGGCCATTTTTGAAAATATCAACCACCACAAGCATAGAATCCAAACCTCATTGAGTTTGTGGAGGACCTAATACAAAATTCATAGACGGATCTTCCCAAGGAACTTTTGGTATGAGCAGCAAGGGTATAAAGACTAGTATTTTGATTTTGACCTTTAGCAACTTGATAAACAGGAAATTTCTGCACAAATTTTCATACATCCCTCATCAATTATGACCAATTATACTTCTCCACAAGAACAATACTCTTGTTTCTCCCCAAGTGTCCACCTAAGCCACTTGCATGCAACTCTTTAACAACTTGTCCTTTATCTTTAAAATCTTCATCTTCTGTAAATAGCTCTTTCAAATTTAAATCCTTTAACTTCATTAGCCAGTGTGACTAATACGTTACTTTTTTACTCAATGCATCTACCACTTTATTTTGCTATCCCGATTTATGCTTCAAAACAAAAGTAATTTCATGCAAGACGTTCACCCATTTGACATGCATATGGTTCACGTTAGATTGGTTATTTATAAGTTGTAAAGCTTGGTGATTTGAATACAAGACAAATTCGTGTTGAATTAGGTAGTGTTGCCAATGGCATAATGCTGGCGTAATGCCTGAGCCACTATATATAGTTATAACTCATAAGTAGACCACTTCTTTTGAGCATATGTTAGCTTTTCATTCTAATAAGTATTTGGTATACCTTCTTAAGAAATAACAATCCCAATCCTAACATATGAAGCATCACATTCAATTTTAAATAATTTTTCAAAATTAGGCAAGACCAAAATATGAGCATTAGTTAATTTTTCCTTGATTAGCTCAAAACTCTATTGAGCCTCATCTATCCATTCAAAATTTTCCTTTTTCATACATTCAGTTATAGGTGCCACTCAGGGCTGAAAATTTTCACAAAACAATGTTAAAATGTTGCTAACACGTGAAAATTGCATATTTCACCAACATACGTGGGTATTGAGCATTCATTAATAGCTTTCACTTTTTCCTCATCAACACAAATACTAGTAGCACTCACAACATAGGCCAAAGTACAAGGTTATTAGCCGTAAAACTTTACTTAAGATTTATACAAAGCTTATTCTCTTTAACCTGTTATCTTAAATGTCCCATCAAGAAATTGATCTATGGCTCACAGAAAAAGTCATATATCTCTTTGATAGGAAAAATAAGCCTCATTAAATCTGTCCTCTCCAATCTTCCAGTATACTACGGCTATCTTTGGCATGGGATCTCAGGTCTTAATATCACAATCATTCTATCAAATCATAGGATCTTGTGATCAAATAGTGCTTGTCATTTGGCTGGGGTTTGAGATCAAAGTTCGATTTCATCAGTAATAAATGAAATATAGATTCTTATCAAGGGAAAAATTGTACATCCCTCTTCTTCTCTTTTCTAATGGCAAATGAGAAGTATTTGAGCAAAGCAAATGCTGATGACGACACAGGACTGACGACACATAGAAGTAGAGAGCAACGACAATGTAGGGACCGACTATGGTGGAAACACATGACGTAAGTTAATCTCTGTCCAAACGAGAGAGAGAGAGAGAGAGAGAGAGAGAGAGAGAGAGAGAGAGAGAGAGAGAGAGCATCATCGATTGAATGACACCAAAGTCACCACCATTAAAGAGGCCATGTTCGGACCAGAGGTCAAATAACGGTGAAGAAGAAGACGGGAAGAGAGGCCAGAGAACAGTGAAGGGATCTTGTTGGTTGTAGATGCCGACGGCAACATAGGGGCCAACAATGTAGTGAAACAGGGATCAATGGCGACGCAAGGACCGGCTATGGTGGCAACAAACGACTCAATTTAAATCTCTTTAAAAACTGTTGAGAGAGAGAGAGAGAGAGAGAGAGAGAGAGAGAGAGAGAGAGAGAGAGAGAGAGAGAGAGAGAGAGCATCACCGATTGATGGAAACAAAGTCACCACTATTAAATACCACCAAATAGGCCATGTTTGGATTAGAGGCCAGAGAACAATGAAGAAGATGGGAAGAGAGGTCGGAGAATGGTGAAGGGATCTCGCTAGTTATATTATGTTGGTTCATTGAATAAAAGAAGAAAGATGGGAAGAGCTTATAAGGAAGGTTATATTTTGTATGTCTAAAGACAAGATTACCCTTGAATTTAGCACGTGAATATGACTTACTAGTGCCTTTCTGAATTGGTTCACAATCAGGCGATCAGGATTGATCTTTTCAATGCTTTCAGAAAAAGGGCTAAAATCCAATTAGATTTAATAGCTTGGTGATCTCAATACAAAACAAAATTCCTATTGAATTAGGTAGTATTGTCAATTGCGTAAAGCCTAAACCACTGCATATAGTTCTAACTTATAAGCAGACCAACATTTGTTAGCTTTTCATTGTAATAAGCATCTAGTTTACCTTCTTAAGAAAGAATAACCCCAATCCCAACATATGAAGCATCACATTCAACTTTAAATAAGTTTTTAAAATTAGGCAAGACCAAAATAGGAGCAATAGTTAAGTTTTCCTTGATCAACATAAAACTCTATTGAGCCTCATTTGTCCATTCAAATTTTCCCCCTTTTCATACATTCAGTTTGGGTGTCACTCAGTGTTGAAAATTTTCACAAAATGATGTTAAAATCTTGTTAACCCATGAAATTTCGTACTTCACCAACAGGCTTAGGTATTGACCATTCATCAAGGTTTAAAACATCAATATTGCATGCTCTATTATGGCTTGGGGATACCGATACGTATCGCATATCACAACTTATTACGGGATAACAGTTAAAAAAACAGGGAGATGTTGAGCATCTATGATGGTTGGGAGAACTATCACCCTCATGGCATGCATTGTCGCATATGGAATTTATGGAAACACTATGCAAACCTTAGAATTTTGAATGAAACTTTATGATATGTTATAATAAACATCATTAAACACTTATAAACCACTACACTTCATTACACACCTAGTTATCAATAGTTGGGAATCGGTACCCTTGTGACACCCACTATTGCGCATGTCTAGAATTTTAAGTGTTAGAGGTTGATAAATAACACTACACATTGTACAATAAAGTTACAAATTCACATGCATAAATAAAACAAAATCAATGATACAATGTATAACTCAAACAATAATGTCATGATAAAAGTATAACTACAACAATGAAACTAAAGAAATTTAATACAATAAGATAGAGAATAGTACTAGTGCCAAGACTCCCAACCCACTACTAAGCCCTAACCAACTTAATCCTCATCAATACCACATAGAGTGGTTGAAAATAATCATGGTTATCTCTCTCATCACAATATTGTTGATACTGTTGTAACTGTTGTTGATCTTGAAGCTATTCTTCTAGTAAGCAACAATACTACTGCCATGAGATATAAGGACTATGCCATGCCCGATAGTCATAAACGTATCTCTCGTATATGATATCATCCTACTCTTGAAAGCATCCTATATCTTGGAAATCAAGACACTATATACTGAGGATGAAAAAAATGAATTAGAAGAACCTTGATGGCTTCGACAAGCCTGATCCTCTTGACTATATAATGATGATGTGGATGTGGTAACAGAACTGGGCCTATCGGTTACGGGTGGGACTATGTACTACTGCTACTGACCAGGTCCAAAGCCAAAGCTAGAATCAATCCACGAGCCTTCCTAATTATGTGTACTAGCAGACTAAGGGAAAAACCCATGTTGTTGCAAAAAAAAAAAATTTCATTGAGACTCATGGTACTAAATGACCATGCTAATGTATCAACTATGTGATAAAAAGAACTACACTCTACCTCTTGATGTCTCCTCCCCCGCTCATTCGCTAATAAGTATTTGGAGGTAGATGTAAACCATGGTCAAAATCCTAAGTGGCATGGTCATATCTATCATCTCCTATGAATGGGCTAAGGGGTCTCTAACTTTGACCCGTCCCACCGCCACCATATGATCTATCTGTCATTTCAAAACCACCACCATCATCCCCTCCATAATCTCCCTCATCATCATCATCTCCTCCATCACCACCTTTATCATCGACATCATCATCATCATCATCACTACCATCTCCATCATTCGAGCTAAAAGAATACATTCATTCATCCTCATCATCAACTAATTCACCCACAACTTGGGGATTGGGCTAGGGCTAGAATTACATAAATTCATCCACATCTACTCCCATTTGACTTGTTATCTGAGAGCTCGGTCATCAACTTGGCTTATCCAATACTAGCTCGTCGGCCTTCTTAACCCACTCGTATAATGGATCTTCATCTCCCTCCTTGTAGAAAAAATCTATAGGTCGATGGGGATGGTATACTCTTTGATATTTTGTTCTTTTTCTGCACGCTTTTGTCTCAATTGCAAGTTGTAATGGACGAAAACAAGTTTTTAAAGCTTTTCATGTCTGAGTCCTTTTTCTTTCTAGTGGGTAAGGTTGAAGGTGATCCAACTCCTCTCGCAACTGGAGGTAGATGCAGTATGAGATAAGACCCGAATGACAATCTTCCTTAGGTTGGCTACTTATGCCCCATACAACACCCACCACTAAGCTGCAAAATAAAAATGAATGTGTATAAGTAATTGTTTGCTACAATCTTTATTAAATTTCTATAAAAATGACATAAAATTACCTGTAGCTATCGTCTTTCATCTCGCCTGTACAACATCTCTTGCAAAGGCCCTGAATGGATCCATAAAGTACTTAATATGAAATTAAAAGGCCCAAAAGTTAGTAAACTAAATTGTATAGTAGTAGAAAAAAATAGTTGTAATTGCGATTACCTCTGCAAGAGCATTCTCTTGTATATTGGGTTAGGCTCAAGCTTCACTACGACAATTTGTATAACCTCTAACAATTCTGGATCCATTCAAAAATTATGGCCATACTGGTATTAGGGTTAAGATAATATATTGAAAATCAAAGAAACATAACATTTCATAACCCAACCTTAACCAAACCATTGGCATTGCCTGAGAAATAATCAAATAAATATAAGTTTAGCAAAATAAAATAATTTACCATCCAGATGAAGTGGGTGGACAAACATCTTCGTCTATCTATTATCAACGATCCTCATGAAGCCACTATGATTAATTAAGGAAAATGCTTTTATTGATTCTTTCATTAAGCGGAAGGACTCATAAAGGTATCTCATAGTTAGCTTCTTGTCCCCATCAACCTTCTTAAGGATCCTTACAATTGGCTCTTATATGTTCACCACCATACAACACTGATTTCAATAGGAATGACTACACACAATCGATTTGGTTACATGTCATGCCGCACTGTTATTCTCCTTATAGTTATATCACTCAAGTAAAGAAACGTAGTTGGTGACAAAGCGTGTAACACATGGCTGCACGATATCACCAACACATTTATCTCTCATCATCGCCAAAACAAACCATGATTATATATGAAGGTGGTGATTGTCCTAGGCTTTTCTACTACCCTCTTTACAACTTTTCTTTTTTTTCATGTTCTTAAGAATGATGTCTATGCAATGGGTTGCACATGTGATCTAAATTAGGTTATATTTTCCTCTCATCTTCTCTCTAGCTTTCTTTAAAGCCTTTTAAAAAAATTAGATTGAAATGGACTCAAGTGGAGTCCTAGATTTAACTTAAAGAAGATAAATCTACAAGTTGTTTGAGAAAAAAGAGGGGTTTTAAGCAATTTTTGGAAGGGGTGATACGGTTATGTGAGACACAATACTCTAGGGGTATCATGTTTCGCAGCCTGCTTTAAGCTAAAACTCCTTGAAAACTCACACATATCGCAAGACATGTACGGTACATGCCATGATACGCGCGAGGTTTGCTGATAATTAAAACTTGAGGGGGATATCGTGTCCCCCACCCATGAGACCAATATATATCGCGCGATACTTTAATCCATGCCATTCATTAATAGCTTTCACCTTTTCCTCCTCAACACAAATATCAGTAGCACTCACAACATAAGCCAAAATACTAGACTATCGATCATAAAGATTTTTTTTCTTAAGATTTATACAAAGCTTATTCTCTTTAAGAACCCGTCTTAAATGCCCCATCAAGAAATTGGATTTGTGCATCATGGAAAAAGTCATATATCTCTTTGGCAGGCAAAATAACCCTCATTAAATTTGTCTTCTCGAATCTCCTTATATGTTACATGTCGGTGTTTTCAATTCTGATTAAAGTGGTGAAGAAACTTGAACAACTCAAAGAGAATTCTTATGAGAAGAAGGTGTTTTTTAAAAAGGGATATTCCTTTCAATTGGTTGGATGTGTGTAAACCAAAGTCTCTAAGTGGTCTTGAGATTGGAAACATTACCATAAAGAATAAATCATTACTTAGGAAATGAATTTGGCGCTTCATGTAGGAAGAAAGAAGTCTTTGGCACTCACTTATTCTTAGCAAGTATGGTTTAGATCAAAGATTGGGACATAAATCCAATAATTAACTCAAGAGCTTCAATTATCTCAAAATGCATTATTACCATTAGCCCCTTGCTATATTCTCATCCATCTCTTGTTGTTGGCAATGAATCTTGTGTCCTCTTTTGGAGTGATGTCTGGATAGGTGAGACTTTGCTTTCCACTCTCTATCCTAGGCCTTTTTGCATTGCTTCCCATAAGAATGCCTCAATCTCCAAGGTTCTCTCTAATTCTTCTAATGGTATGTTTTGGAATTTGTTATTTTCAAGAGATCTTCTTAATATGGAATTGAGTCTCATCTCATCTCTAAATGACTCTATTAGTATGCGAAATTTGTGTAATTATGAAATTACCCCTATCACGAATGATTAATACTCTCGCGAAATAGAGTCAGAATCAAGGATTCGCGAAGGTTAACAGTGCATCATGAAGAACAAGTGGCTCGCAATGGAAAGATGGTTCACAATTGACCAAGCTTCACATAAAATAATGACATTGCGAAGTGGTCTCTTCGGGATGGATGAACAGTGCTTTGTGAAGACAAGTGCTTAACAAAGAACAGTTCCTGAATCATGAATTTGCTATTTAAGGTGGCATAAATCCCAATGAATTGCGAAGACAATGATTTTATACTAAACATACCAAAAAATACAATGAAAAGAGTCCTACTCGTGCAAGATTCCCCAAGTTATACAGATCTTGAAATATGTGTAAGTTGCATTCTAAACAAGAACCTATTTCAAATAGAAGTCAATCATATCTGCAAAATCTCACATGTCAAGTAATTAAATAAATTTAAAGTTGAATTCTCTCATGGTTTAGAAATTGAACAAGCATGCAAAGTCTCTTCAACAACCAATCAAATATTGCCTCATCATCAAGTCTCCCGTATAGAAAAGAAGTGCAAGCAAAAACAAGGCACCAAACATGTAACAAAGTCCTAGAAGGAAACAAGCTATGGATATCTATATAAATCCTAAATTCCATATGTTTAACAAGCTTAAGGCATTATTATTTTGAGTTCTCACGTTTTGGCATACTCAGACGTCAACTCTCTCATCTCTCTTTCTCTCTTGCATACGGTTTGCTCATCTTCTTCGTCAAGTTACTTCAAGTTCATGCCAATCATCTCTAAGCTCAATCATGTCCATATTACCTTTACAAATCTCTATAGAGAAAACATACGCTCACGGATTCAAAGCCCCTGCCAAGGCTAAGTAAGATGGAGACGAATTGTAAAGAGAAGAGAAAAGAGCATCATATGTTTTTGTATATTATATGCCCTATTATATCAATAAAGCTTTATATATTTTATGCATTATTATTTTATGAGTCGTGCAACGAGTTAGGAAATCAGAGGTTGGCTTACTAAAAGATGTAATTAACAAGTCTCTTTTAGAGATTTGGAGTGATTGTTCCCCATATAAAATAATAAACAAACCTCTAAATGTTTAGTAAATTGATACACTTTGAGTTTCAAGCTTCTTTTTTTGAAGCAGTAAAATTTGGTGTTACAGACTTGTTACAACACTTTCATTTTTCTCATTCTAACCTTGATAGATACAAGTGGTCCCTTGAATTTTCTGGCCTTTACTCATCCAAATCATTTTTCCAATTTCTTTCTTCTCCCTCCTTGCCCTCCCACTCTTACCCAACCAAACTTAAATGGAATGACATTTCTCTCCCCGGTTGCATTTTTGCAAGATGAATACCACAGATCTTCTTCAAAAGAGGCACCCTTATATGACGTTATTCCGATATATTTGTGATCTCTGTATGGAAGATGGGGAATCGGGTAACCAAATCATGCTTCATTACTCTTTCTCTCAATGTATTGAGTACTTCCTATTTACATTACCTCTTTGTTGGGTCATGTCAAACAACATGAAATTTTGGTTTGTTCTTCACGGCATTTACTAGGACATATAGAAAGTGCGTAATAGAATGATATTTGAAGGTTCATCTGGATCTTGTTCTCAGCTTATGCCTCTATCACATTCGAAGTAGCATTGTGAGTTATGGTATTAAAGGAGTTTGTAGGCCTCTTTATTAATGATCTTACAAGGGATTGGTATTCTTGTATTTTCTATGCTGCTTAGTATATACTCATTGTACTTGTAAATTATTTCTTGTATTCGACCCTCTCAGTTGTTGTGGTTCTGCCCCCCCCCCTTTGTGCTTAATAAATCATTATTTATATATAAAAAAAAGCTTCACATGTTCACCTTCTTCGTGACTATAAATTAATATATCATCAAAATAAACAACTACAAAATGGCCAATAAAAGGCTTAAGCATTTGGTTCATCAATCTCGTAAACATATTTGGTGCATTTGACAACACAAATGGCATCACCATCCATTCATATAGACCATCCTTGGTCTCAAAGGTAGTTTTTCATTTATCGTCTGGTTTAATATGAATATGACGATACCCACTCAAATCTATTTTAGTGAAAATTTGTGGCCCATTCAATATGTCCAACATGTCATCTAAACAAGGTATATGGAATTTGTATTTCATTGTAATTTTATTGATAACTTGAATATTAATATATATCTACTAACTCTATCTTTCTTGGGATTAAGGAGAGCTGGTACTGCACATGGGTTCATGCTTTCACTGACCATTCCTTAATTAATCAATTCTTTTTCCTTGCTTTGCAAAATCTCATGCTTCTTGGGGCTCATCCTATAATGTGGAAGATTGGTTAAACTAACTCTTGAAATGAGATCAATATTGTGTTGGATATCCCTCATAAGAGGTAATCTATTATGAAGATCATCTACCATTATATCATGAAATTCTCTCATCACAGGTTGAAGTTTCGTAGGAATTCCTGTTGGCTTAAGATCTTCACCCTTAACCACAAAAGCATAAATTTCATTTGATTCCTTATTTTCTTGTTTCAAATCTCATATAATTAAGATGATCTACCCCTTCACTTGAGAAGTTTTGGGCTGGATCTCATTTCTTATAGGAGTGTATAATTTTTCTATCATCCTTGTAGAAAATAAATATATTATCTTTGCCTCTATTAGTGGAATCAATATCATATTGTCAATGCCTACCAAACAACATATAACACTCCTCTATATCCACCACATCACATAGCACTTCATCTTTATAAAATTTACGAATGGAAAATGAAACTCGGCATTGTTTAATTTCCTCAATTTTGTTGACCTTAATACAACCAACGGTGTATGGTGTAAGGTGTTTCTTTATTTTTAGTTTCAATATTTTGATCATGGTCTTGGACACAATATTCTCACTATTTTCATCGTTTATGTTTAAATCATAGATCCGATTACTGACTGTACACTTGGTTCTGAAAATATTGTGACATTGTGATTTTGATTTATCCTTGTGAGTATACATCAATCTCTTTATAATAAGGGCCATTCCATCATATTCATATATCCATTCATTATCTTGGTCATTTCCAAAATCATCATCATCCCCTTATAATTCTAATTTATTATCATTTGGCTCTTCATTATGCATTGTCAAATTAAATATGCATTGAGAGCATTGGTTGGATCTATGCATAGATTGACCACACTTACAACACTTTATCAGCATGGGTAGAGTGTATAAGTTCTTAAAAGAATCTCATCCATTGATGGAAGTATTTGATTTTGATATTCCAATAACCTGTTATCGGCTCACGTTTGTAGATGAATGGGTCCTTGCTTTATAATAATTTCCTCCATGACTTGATGATGATGGCTCTTGTGACATTTCAATTGCACTGGTTTTGCAACCCTTTTGTGAATTGATATTGAAGAATCTATTTAGTTGTAAGTTAGTCATTGTTGCAAGCTTAACAACTTCATTAAGAGGCCAAATTGGTTGCATAGCAATCTGATCCTGAATGATTTGACGTAGCCCACTAATGAATCTTGCCACTTGTTGCTTTCAGTTTCAATCAAATCATTGCGTGCAAATATCTTAAGATAATTCCTCACTATTGGAAATCCTTGCCGACAATTTTGGTACTGTTGAAATAATACTTGATCATAATTAGGTGGTAGGAATTTTGCCTTCATCAATTGCTTCATTTTTCTCCATATGCGAACTTGTGTTTTTAACTGCAAGGTACACATGAATTGAAGTTGATCCCACCGTGTAGAAGCTCATCCCTTTAATTTATATGCCACATTCTACTTTCTTTTCTTCTGTTATTTTTGTATATTCGAATAATCTTTCAACTTCAGAAATCCAATCAAGAAAATCTTTGATGTGTAACTAATCATTGAAGGCAGGTAAATCTGGTGATCTTGATTTGGTCAGCCACCATCGTGTTCGAATAGGATGTTGTCTATTTCCTCATCACTGGAATCCTTTTCTCTTATGGTTGCAATTCGGCAATTAATTATGGGTTGTGCCTCATGGGCTTGTCATTTACGAGACTCATCTATTTGTGTAGGCCATTCATGGCCACTAATTTGATTGGGCATAAGAGTCTTTGTCAAATGAGTAACAACAACCTACATTGTATTTGCCGATTTGCTCGTTGGAAGGTCTCGAATGACGCTATTGTCACCATGGAATTCTCCAGGGTATCACCTCAGAGTTTGTTGTTGTTCGAACTCATTGCTCCACTCCAAATCAGATTGAAATACCGCTGAACTTAGGCTCTGATACCACTTGGTGCAATGGCACAAGTTGATTTCAAACACCATTGAAAATCCAATAAATAAAGAGCAGAATATTCCTTGAATCCAATCCACAAGGAAGAAGAAGAGGAAGTTCTTTCTTTTACAAAATAAAAGTTCAATAAAATTTCAATAATCCTTTCTCACACGTTAGGAATCCCTTAAAGTAATAAGCTACTTTTCTATTTCTCATTGAAAAACTTAGGACTTAGACACCCTACTGATAAACCATACATGATGCAATAAAGCGTATGAAAGTAAATATATAAAATAGATAATAGAAAGTGGTTTAAAGTAGGAAATTTGTTGTAGTCCATCCATCCCTTTAAGATGTTTTTATTT
Organism: Platanus orientalis; assembly: GCA_025762735.1. Lineage (NCBI taxonomy): Eukaryota > Viridiplantae > Streptophyta > Magnoliopsida > Proteales > Platanaceae > Platanus > Platanus orientalis. The sequence continues at coordinate 2,382 of JAOXJP010245714.1, read as the reverse complement.
ATTTAGTTAGTTTATTTGATAAAAAATATCTTTGAAGGGGATGACCAACAAAAAGTTCAGTTTTTTTGCACGTTCAGCACTGGAAGGACAGACAGTCAATACGCCTAAGCTTTTAATCTCCATAACGTTATCCATATAGCCTCTGCCATATAACAGTTAGGAGGCATGGTTTTGCCTCTCATATTTATGGAGAATTTCTTATGCCCTATTTAGGGATGAACCCACCAGACTACGACTTAAACAGGTGATGGCACCGAATTGCCCCAACAGTTTTGCAATAGGAGAATAAATGGTTAATATTCTCCCCAAAGATTACAAAAATTCTTCTAATTAACTGGTCAACCTAAGCTCTTCTTTTACTGCACCATCCAAAGGAAGCCATTTGGGAAGGGCATAGGAGTGACCCCATATACGATCAGCCAGAAAAGAAATCACAGGAGTAACAGAGATCGGCAGCAACTTGAGAACTTCTAGATCTCATGTTCAAATGCTATTCTTCATCCTGAATTGAAGGGCTAGTCTCAATCAAATGATAATAATTCAGTTATCAAGTCACCACTCACTTGAAAAAGTAGAAGAAAAAAAAAATTACAGAAATCAAAACTCCTTTGCAATACACCAATCAGTGACAAGTTTTTATCATCATTGTTGTCTCCACTAAATTCTTTAGGTTATTCTGCAGCAGGAATTCATGGTGCATTGCACTGATAACTGATCAACTGGAAGTAAATGAAAACCAACAAAAGAATATCAACGGGATCTCGTACACAGTTTCAACCCAACCACTATGAAACCATCATTGAAGTGGGGATCATCAGATGAGAAACAACTTTGATTGAATCTATCAAGAGAGAGAGGAGAAGATGCAGCAGCTTTGGTTACCCTCCTCACCAACCAAAAAAAATATTCCTGGATTAAGGGCTCCATGAGAGTTCATCCTCTTTTCAGATAACTTCAGAAGGTAGTCTTGGATCCATCTTCCTCATCAAAATATCGAAGGTTTTTACCAACAGTTGTATGAAGCACAAATGAACACAAGTAACAGCAGAAACAGATATATTCAAATTTGGCTTAAAGAGCAACACATTTTTATTGTGAGGGAAATGTGGATAATTCAGAAAGCCACCATGTTCTTCTGTTCCAATGAATAGCAGCTACAATGTATCGTGTTATTTAATTAATTTTCTTTCCATTTATTGCTTGGTCCCACTCCAAAACATTCAAACAAAGAAGAAATGAAAGCTTCATCAGGGTGGTGATTGAATTACACACTTAATGTGAAATACATCACCGTATTTGGGCTGGATATTAGTACAGCAACAAACCAAAAATTTTTATTAACTCAAATTGTTTGAAATAGGACTCCCGGATATATTATCGATCCTTGTTATAAGAAATTCATCTCCTGGGCTCAGTACCAGCCTGTTCACTTTATAAATGAGGCGCCCTCTACAAAGGGCCTGGAAAGGTTCCGTTCTCCCTTTGCTCATTCCATCTCTCTATCTGCATCCATAAATATATGATACAATTAGCTTTAGGTGGCAAATCTAAGAAAAGCAACAGAGTAGAATTATTATAGAAGAAATAAAACTAAACTAGTGAAGTCTGGCTCTATAACAAGTTTCAAGGGGAAGAATTGGAAAAAATATTTCAATATTCAAGTGGCTTTGTTCCTATGTTTGTGTCCATCAAAATTATTCTCATATCCACTTATCTAAAATAACATTAACAGTCACAAGCAATAGCTTTCTAGGCAAAAGGGAAGTTTAACTCTATCTTCACCAATTATTCTCATCTCTAACTTCAACAATTATACCATTTTAATCATACAATCTTTAAAACAAACTATCTTGAGATTTTTAAGCCTTCCTCTAAACATGGGAAACATGAAGCATCATGAAAATGACCAATAATCAAGAGATCTAAAATTTATATAGATGCATGGGAGGTCATTATCATCGCTCCTTAATTGGTATGCTCAAGTAAATTCATGCCATTTAATCCATCGATCTGCCACATACCCATCCTATATTAAGACTCATCTGCAAACATGTCAGAAAAGCAATTCAGTGATTTATGAGCAAGAACAGTGCATTTTTTTTTTTTTTGTGGATAATTGTAAGAACAGTACATTTTGTTTATGAAGAGGTTATCTAGAATCAGCACACTTCACTAATATGGGAGCTGCCTGGGAACCGAAGGTGAAGGAAGGGGGATGGTATGGCCGGACCTTTAAGTAAATCTATTCTTTGGTATGGGATCTAAAGGGGTTTACAACCATGCAAGAGTAGCAAATCTTGCTTAGTGCAAGTAAATTAAGCCAGCTTCTTTCCTTGAGGTGGAAAGTTGTAAGTTCTACCATGATAAAAATGGTCAAAGAAC
>JAOXJP010245704.1:0-22629 GCA_025762735.1 Platanus orientalis | reverse complement strand
TATCTTCTTTCTTGATCTTACGTATAGTATCATTGAAATGACTAATTGATAAGTACACAGAACTTGAAATTGTTAAACTTGAAGGTATGTAAGATTGTTTTGTTTTTTATAACAACATATGAAATTGTGAAGGTATAAAATCTGAAATTGATGTTGTAATGAAGATAATTGTAAGGATGAAAAAATATAGTAAAAATGAATGAAAAGCATTGAAAATCTATAAAATCTATTGAATGAGGTCACCTTATTGTCAAGGGGTTAAGTTGATGGGGCCCTCTTGCCGAGTTAAAATAGGTAAAGACTGTATTGAACCCTTTGGTCACTTTGGGTTAATAAATGGCTATCCACTTCAAAGTCCTACGATGACTATATCGAACTCTTTAGTCATTATGAGTTTTGGTCAGTGACTATCCGCTTAGGGATTCTACGATGACTGTATTGAACTCTTCGGTCATTACGAGTTTTGGGTAGTGACTATCCGCTTAGGGATTGAACGATGACTGTATCAAACTTTTCGGTCATTATGAGTTTTGGGCAGTGACTATCCACTTCGGGATTATACGATGATTGTATTGTTTGGGCCACTTAATGAAAGATTGAATTGGAAAAAAAAACAATATTTTATTATAAAGAAAAGACATGAAATCAAAAGAGAAAATGCAAAGTATTGACCGTTAGAGCATTGAAATTGTTAAACACATGATAAGACATGCAAGTCAAAGATTTCACTGGCCTCAGCAGATTTTAAGCTTAGACCCACCCCTTGGAAAATCTATATCAATTTCTAGACCCAACACTTAGGTCTTAAATTTTTATGGTAAGTCAATGGGAGAGTCACCTACCTCCCTATAAAAATTTAGAATCATCTAATTCTTGCAGGTGGTCAAAACATATTAGAAATTAGGCTATTGGATTTCAAAATGCCATAATTTTACCTATTAAAATTCAGGCATTTTGCAATGAAGTTCAGGTGTTGGATTCAACCCATGAAAATTATATATAACTTTAAAGTTCTCTCTCTCAACTTTTTATAGCCACAAACCTCACTCAAATCAAATTCTTGTGGAGGGAGATATGGTTGTCTGAGTGTAGATTGTTCAAAGCCAACGCTTGAATTTTACCTGTTACAATTCAGGTGTGGCAGAAAAGTTTAAATGATTTTTAAATTCAAGTGTTGGATTCAACCCCTGCAAATTAAATGTTATTTTAAAGGTCTCTCTCTCAGCTTTCCATTGCCACAAGCCTCACTTAAATTAGATTCTTGTAGAGGGAGAGATGGTTTTCTAAGTGCAGATTGTCCAAAGCCAATGTGTTAAAATTTAAGCATTGAAACTAATTTTAGACATTATGATATCTAGCTTAGCTTCATTCTTTATTTTCTATTTATCAATCATTTTATGCCCTATTTAGGGCTATTTCATTTCATATAATCGCATGCTTTTCTGTCATGTTTCCTTTTTTTTGTTTTACATGTATGTGTGTATGTACCCACGCATGTATATATACGCATAGCCTGAAAGAGCCACCATTATAAGTATCTCTTCCAATTACAAGACCAATCCTAGTAGGTTAAACCAGACACTTATAGGTCCCTATAGTATTTGGTACCTAAATCTTACATGGGGGACAAGGCTGATGTTATGGCTACTTTGTCAGGATGGACAGGTTGTGTAACCCAATCCAGTCTATAGGGGAGACAAGGTTGATGTCGTGGATGCTATGTTAGCAGATCGGCTACATAACCCTATCTAGTCACTGCCTTTCAATTTGTCCTAATCTCTTGTGATTTATGCCTTATCTTGGGATCATTTTGTAGTGATTCGCAACCCAAAGTTCCTAGAATTTTGCCATAGCCTAATAATATCATTTAAAACACACCTACATTGGTATGACACAGTCTTGACCCTTTTTAAACTAACTAATCTACATGACCCCACAACATGTTGTACTCTATAAGTATACACAATAGACCGAAATGAATCACACCCTACTCACTCTCAAAGTCAAGCGTGCTTGGCTACCAAGACTTGTACATACACAACCCCCAGAACTACATGCAGTTTGATACCAACATAACCTTAGGAACCCGAATCACACAAGTTCGAGCAAGTAGGCAGATTAAGACTATGTCTTGAATTCAACTGCAGTGATCACACAACACGGGGGGTTTAGACCGGTAACTTTACATCTAAAAGACACACATACCTATGACACCTTATGGCATACATGTTATGAGAAGATACCCTAAAAAGGTGGGTGGTTGGGGTGCCTAACACCTTCCTCAATCACAACAAAATAGCTTATCCTACTCTTTGGAGAACTATACCAGTATTAAAAGTTGATATAGTAGACCTTAGGGTCTAGACTTTCTTTCCCCAAGAAAGAAAGGCGATGTCCAATTAAAATTTTGTGTGTTAATCCTAGAGGGGGTGAATAGGATTTCTTTAAATTTATTTTTTAATTACCCCAATTCAATTGTTATTTAGCTTGTTTAATTAAATTTATCCCAATACTACTTAGGCAAATTAGTTTTGCACTAAATAGTTTTTATGTTTGGAATTCGAAGTACTCAAGTGTATTGTACGTGAGAATGTGCTAAGATTACAATGTTTGATTATAAGAAATAAATGCTAAGTAAATATGACAAATTACAAGCATTCACACACAACACAAGATTTATACTGGTTCGGCACGACGGCCTACATCCACTATCAAAGCTCACCACCAAGCTATAATAATTTTATTAAGATTGAAAGATTACAATCAAGGTTAAATTTACAAAACCTACTACTTGCCTAACAAACTACCAACACTCGGTGTCTCCAACGAGTGTGGTGTTCCTTCTGGTGTCTCCAGCGGAAAGCCATGGTCTCAAGTATTAAATGAAAATACTAAAGCAAATGTTACCTCTATGTAGGTTGAATTTTCTTTACTCACAAGTTGGGGGAGCTCCTTGTTGAGCTTGATGTGACTGGTGGTTCCCAATGCTTCTTGAAGAATCTCCAAGCTTATAAAGCCTTCACCAGTGGGTTGCTCCTCCTTTAGCAAGTGTGTCTTAGCTTTCCCACAAGGTTCTTCACCAGGGTTTCACAGTGGACAACCCTTAATGTTTTCCTCTTTGATTATTTGTCTTAGCAAAGGTAGAGATGAAGAAATAGAATGGTCTTGAGATTGATTTTCCTAATCTAAGCTCATAAAAGAGACAAGAGTTTATTCACAAGAGTGAAGAGTGGAGTCTCTCAAGATTTTCCCAAAATTTTTGCAAGAACCATTAGTGAGCTCTTTAGAGCTCAATCCTATTTGTATTAGATGAGAGTAGACCTCATCCATCAATTTGGAACAACCCCCAATGGTCAAATAGGCATAACCCTTGATTTAGGATCATTTTTTCAAACTTGAGTTCTCATCAGCTCGAACTGGGCACCTCGACTTGATCCTGGATTGAGATGGTGTCAAGCAGTTTAATCTAAGATTGAGCATGTGTCAGGTGGCTTGAGCTAGAACTAGCAGACGGAGCAATTTATGCTCAGAGTTTGAAACAAGAGAACCTTTGGTTCGATCTAGGATCGATCCAGTAAGTGAAGGCTCCAGTTGGCACCCTTTGGCTCGATCTAAGATCAATCCATCCATTCTGCTAAACACCAAATTTGCCTTAAAAAAGGCTACAGATGGCTCAATCTCCTTCAAGGCCCGGGGAGGTCCATTGACCTTCGTATACTCCTTTGGGACCTATGGTTCATCTTTAACCTTATTAGCTTACCTTGATTTACCTTTATAGGCTCGACTAATGCATGAACCCTTCAAGATGTGCACTGCATGTTCCCAGATTGTTTTCTTGGAGACTTCTTGGCCTTTGAATATGTTCTTCATGCATCTTAGACCCAAGAACCTCCTAGACTATAACATGAATCAAGCATGTTCTAGTTTACATATTACATGTATTTTATAGTTCATGGAATTTTACAACATTTACATTCATAAACTCCATCGATAAGCACAAGTTGGTGGCGACTCCCAAAAAGCCTGGCATTAACTAGCCATATGACAAACCTTACTACCCCCTGACAAACCATCTTTTTCCTCAATAAACCCAAGTGGCACTAGAGACGCCACGGCTGGCAAAGTAGGGGCAAGAGCTAAGACACCTACACAGGGAGGGGCCAGAGAGGCGCAAGCCTCCCGACCCCAATCTTCCCGTGATGCCCTCAATCACCATTATTTATACACATAGAAGTGCTAGCAATAATTATTTCTCTTAAGCTCTTTGTGGTAATATTTGTGTAATGCCTCTTCTTAGGAAAAGTTTTGACATAGTCTTCTTTAATTCAAAAGTGGAATTGTGAGACCCATCCTTGCATTTTCAATTACAAAACAGCCCCTAGAGCTACAACTAGGGGTGGGCATAGGTTGGGCTCGGGCAAGGCCATGGTAGGATTAGGCATGAACCCGCTATATTAGACTATAGTGTCAAGTCAGGCCCGGGCTATAAATTTTTAATATTAAGGCCCGAGCCTGACCCAATTTATATTATCGGGCCTTAGGCCGAGGCCCATCAGTGTCAAAAAAATCAATATAATTTCAATCATAACCAAATTCAAGACATGTGGCTTACTAAATGGGTGTTCTAACCAACTGAACTATAAGAGTTTATTAGTTTTAAAAATTAGCAAATTATAAATTAAAAAACTATTACCTATTTACTATAAAAAAAAAATCATTGATTTCATTGAGAGTTGAACTCAAGACCTTTTGCAAACAGTTACTCTTACCAACTTAGTAGATTATATATATATATATATATAAGTTCAAGCCTTGGGCCAAGCTCAAGTCGAGAGGAGATAAACCCGAGCCTGCCCCTATTAAAACTTCAAGCTTTAACCTCGAGCCTAGCTCGGGCCATGCTTTGACGACCAATATTTGGGTCAAGCTCTAGTTGGCCCTGCCCATGCACACCCTTAACTACAACTTTAGTCATGCTCTGATGGAACCCAGTTAAACCTCAGTTTTGGGCTAGCAACTCTAGTCTCTATGTTGCGCTTGGGTTGAGGCCTCGGCAACCCAACCCATCCTAAAGATTTTTTCCCCATAAATATATAGGCAAAAGAACAGCTCAAGTGAAATCCACTCAAGTCTGCTCAATCATCAATCATCAATTGACGAGTGGTGAAATTTGGAGGGGGAAACCCGAATACAATTACCATGGTTAAGCTTTTCTTCTCTTTCCTCTTTTTTAATTCTAAGTTAAAACTTCACATGCAAGATACGAACCTCAAGAGAGATGATGAATTGCAGGCCCCTCATCACCGGTTTCCATTAAATTCTACCGGCGATATTTGGTGTATATGTGCTTTTAAAGATAATTGGTTACCACAATAAAGCTAGACCTGTAAGGAACTTAATAACTTAAGTTTATAAGAGAAAGGAGGATTTGGATATATTGTAGCTCTAAATGCTCCAAGATGGTGAAATTTAAGAGATCAAGATGTTGAGATATTTCAAAATTTGGAAGTCTACTTACCAAATTTCCATAACAGAAATAGAGTAATCGCTCCTCCTAAAATCATGGAGAGAAGGGAGACAACCCAACCCACCTTCCTTATCTCTTAAAGACATGTGGGAATGGGTTAGGGTTTTCTACATGCCTCCCTCTCTCTCTCCTTCCATAAATAAGGCTTGAATGGCCAAGGAATATGGATTTTTCAAATTATGGTTTTCTCTAAGAAAAGAAGAGGAAGAAGAAAGAGGTTAGGTGGATGCTATTGCATGTGTTTCCAAAGATTCTTTAACAAAGAAGGAGAAAATGTTGTGCTCTTCATCTTCTTCTCTCTCTCTCTCTCTCTCTCTCTCTCTCTATCTTTCTTTCTTATTTAGTTCTTGAACTCGGCTCTCTTCCTTGAGAACACAACCTGAAATCTTGTAACCAAGGCTCTTTTGAATCCACTCTCTATCGAGAGAGATCACCCAATTCAACTAAGTAACATCCTCTTGAGGTCCAGTATTCACCTTACGGGAACCCACCTTGATCTGTTGAGTGATCTATTTTGAGAAAACCATTCTAAAGCATCGTTATGCTACCTAATTTTCTACATAATTAAATCATGAGACTTACGGGATTGAAGAACACAGTGAAGTCTTGTTCGTCTCTATTGGAGAGTGCAAATCCATAGAAAGACAAGGGTTCTACTCAATCTAGATTGTATCCCGAAGTTAGCTTAGCTGCAATCCCTTGCACATTATTGGGAGGCCTCAATTATCTTCAAGAAATGTGATAACAACACCTATGCTTGGATGAATCGATTAACTTCTCTAAAATTGAAGAAAACAAGAAAAACTAGAAGGTTGCAACTTACAGATTAAACCACGATTGAAATCGCCTATCGCAACTGAAAGCTGATCACGACTATTAGGTGAGTCATGATGAAAGTATAGTTCGCGATTGATCTAAGGTTCACGACTGAAGCATAAAATTAATATTATTTTATTCCATTGTTGTTCAATTTTCTATTACCACAAAATTACTAATTTGAAGATTCATTCCTATTAACCAACCCAATATGTTCCACTATGGAACAACCTGATTCAATGGAGAAAACATGAGAAATGGATAGAAAATATGGAGTACTAGTTAAAGAATCAATACGTATTTTATGTTCTGAGTAATCCACAACCTATCATTCCCTCTACGAATGAGGCATCTAAAAATGATATTGATACTGCCTGCCATGTTAATGAACATTGGACCACAGATGATTATAAGTGTCGTCCTCTTATTCTGAAAACCCTCTTTAATAGTCTGTTCAGTCAGTTTGACAAAAAAGACCAAATCTGCGAGGGAATTGTGAGAAGCTATAATAATTATCTATAAAGGTGAAGAGGCAAGGAGCAATAAATTCCATGTTTAGAACTATAGAAAATTCAATATGGTTAATGGTAAGCCAATTTTACTTAAGAGTTCTAGATACTTGCTAATGTGATCACTTCTACTGGGATGTCACTAGATTATGTTTTTCATGTCTATACGATGATCTCGAAGATGCCACCATCTTTGAATGACTATAAGAAAAAGTTGATGCATGAACGTGAAGACATGCCACTTTATATCTTGATGCATCATATGTGGGTTGAACAGCTAGCAAGATACAAAACAAAGAAGAATGAACCATCTAAGAAGGCTCATGGGGTGGAAGCAAAACCTAAAGGTTTTTTCACACCTAACAAAAGAGAATTCAATAAGTCTCCAGAGAGGTCAAAGAAAATTTTATGTTGCTATGTCTATGGAAAGCTAGGGCATCAAACCGCGGCTTTTCAAAATGTATGGAATTAGGGTGAGCCTGGGGGCTTGAAAAGTGTTGTCAAGGTAGGGGCTCAAAAGACATGTATGTTTGGAAATTGACAAGGTATGATTTGGATGTCAATGCGAGTATGGGTAAGCACCTAAAAGTTTAGGCTTGTTTTGGGTAAGTTATTGTCTGGTTGTTTGAAGAAGGGAAATGGGACCCAAATCGATACTATTACATATCTCTACATGATGGACCATCATGACCGTTCTCCTAAGAACAGGACTGAGGGAAGGTATCTAACCTCCTAAGGTCCAAGTGAGGTAAAATTAGGGTTTCTAAGGGTTTATTATGCTAATATCTGAGGGAGTTTGTGAGGCTTGTGGGTGCCTGAGGTTTGACTTGACACTTCCTACAAGATCTTTGGATAATTTTCTGAAGTCCAACTCAAAATTTGGGTGCTTACACTTGTCATGTCTTTGTGTACCACCTTGCCATATGCTTGTGTGTTTACTTTATGCACCATGACATGTATGTGTTTACTGGATCATGAGCTAAGTTGCAACACATACCACTATGGATATTTCCTCCCTTTATGCATGTGTTTTCTTAACCAATCCTCTGTTCTAAAAGCCAGCCGATAGTAATCCATTTGTGCACAAACAAGTGTTAGCATGGACAAACAAAAAATAGGGGCTCAGGTTGTGAATAGGTATTTAGACAATTCTAGCCTCTAACCTAAACCCTCAAGGCACAGTTAACCATGGGATATGTCAAGGGTCTGAATAGGACCCATCACATCATGTTGGTTTGACCCACTTTTGACCTCAATGCCTATTCACTATCAAGCATTGGATAGATCATGATTGGGCATTGGGAGCCCAAGTTTCCCATCAGGCATTGAACACTTCTCACTTCCAACCTTAGGCCCCTAACGCCCAACCATCCTTGGACATGCCTCCCCTTAAAACTATCTAGGTATTCCACAAGTTAGTCTGTCTTTGGTTACTTGTTTTGACTTATTTATGTAGTGTGGGGTACTATGTAAGTATGCTTAAAGGACTCAAATGAACCCAACCCTCTATCACTCTCAACAGTCAATCATCATTGACTAAAGAGATTTGCACACACACAACCCCCATGAGAAATACATGAAACTTGATCCCAACAAAAACATAGAACCCCGACCCTCATAAGATCGAGTTTGTAGATAAAGACTATGTTTTAAGTTCAGCTACGATAATTAAACAACACCATGAGTTCATCTCTCTGGAAACAGGTAGAAATCCTCAACTTTAACCCACTTTTATGTTGTAGCAACCATCAAGACCTATCAGAGGACTTGACCACCTTGACTGGGCCGACTTTAGGCCTCAATGCTTGAACAGGCCCGACCACAATTAGGCATTAGCCTATGCATGATTATGCATTTGGAAGTAAGCCTAAATAGGTGGTAGACGTAAACCCCTTTTAGGTCCAAACGCATGAACATGCCTGACCATGTCCAGGCATTAACCCATATATGATCAGACTTTAGGAAGCAAGCCTAAATAGGCATTGAGACCTAAAACTTACCCAAGTTTGGTCCATGTTTGTATACATCTAATAATACGCTACCACTAGCAAGCTATAGTATACATGAATAAGAGAAACCTCTCTAAAAAGGTAGGCGTGTTGGGGTTCCTAACACCTTCCCCCAATCATAACTCCATAGCTTACCCTAATATTTGTAGACCCAGACCGGTATAGGAGTCAGATTGGTTTGGACCTTAGGGTCTGAACTGCCTTCCCTAAAGGAACTGATGTCCAGCTCCATCAATAAAATATGAGTTAATGGGGAATCCATAAAACCCAAAGACCATAGGATGGCTGCTTTCTAGAGAGCGACATTGATCCCTTCTTTCTCACAATCTCATTCCAAGACCAAACACATAGGTGAAGTGAGGGAAGAAGTCTTTGCCCCCCTTAGGCAGGATTCACTCTCTCTCTCCAATGGAATCGCCCCTACTACCCACAACTACCTTCAAGAAACGTGATAATGACCCATTTTATGCTCAAATGAATCATTTGCAAAATACCTAAGTCTAAAAAGAAGAGTATTCTTGTGAATTGAAATTCACGAATGAACTAAAGTGGCAAATTGCAACTAAACAAATGTTTTGTGACTAAACCAGTGAATCGTGACTGAACTTGAGTTTTGCAATTGAACACTCGGTTCATGACCTGATACTTGATTTGTGACAAAACTTATTATTCGAGACCATCTTAGAACAGTAATGTTAATCTAATTCCAATAATAAATTAACACCTATCTCTTCATCTTCAGTCAAGTCTGCTCCCAAAGTCAAAGCAGCATTGCATACAATGATTGAGTTATCCTTGAACTCCAGCATTGCTTCTTACCAAATCTTGTTGATAATTTCTTTTGAGATCATTTACAAACTTTAGAAGCATTGCTTCCCCAACTAGTGGGACCCAGGTTTGCCGACACCGACTAGAACTCCATGTTGGAAATGTATTTCCGGTAATTCCTTTAGCACGCAACCTTTAATATCAAGTATTCAAACTTTTCAGATCAAGTCAATTGAGTGAACCGAGAGTAGGTTTCTTTATCATGTTCTTGAAGCTAGTTGAGGCCTCCTAGTTAATTAAACAAGGGAGCACGGCATGCTCTCTTTGGGATATAACCAAGCTCGAATTCAACACCTTGTCTCTCAATGGATTCGCACTACCCAGCAAAGAAGTATGATACCTCCCTTGTCAACTTATTTCCCAATAAGATCGGGTATGAATGTATATGAAACTTGTCCAAATTTTGTAAAAATTTTAGCAAAATTTCCCCTTAGACATTGATTATCATATATGAAAATATAAAAACTAAGTCAAAAGACAAGGTTAACACCTTCAAATCAAAGTGATTGTTCTTTAGAAGAACCCACTAATTTGAGAATATTTTGAGCCCAAAGATGAGAGTCGAATCCCTCAATAGGGTGGCCGATCAGAGAGCTCTAGATGGACTATAAAATGGTCCAAAGAGAAAATAGAAATATGGAGAGAAATAGGGTCTTTAATGGCTGCCTTTCCTCTTTCTCCTCTTCTTCTTCTTCTTTCTGTTTCTTCTCTTCTTTTCACTCTTGGGTTCCCTTCTTTATTTCTCAAAGTCATTCAACAATGGGTTTAACCCATTCTTTCTTCTTTCTATAGGTGATGATGGGCCCTCATCCCATCTCCCCAACTCCACCATGTGTCCACAATTTGGTAGACATCAATCAAGTCAATCCTCACAAATGGGCTCATTCCCAAGTTGGTTAGTGGGCTTTGGATCCAAGGTATACAAACAGGCTTGCTTACAATCGTTATTTGCAAGTTTTTATGCTATTAGTCCCATTCACAAATCCAGTCCATTCGTGAAATCTAGTTCAGTCACGAGTTTGTAAGACTTAGTCTTCGAGTCAAACCTAGCCACCGAATCAAACCCAATGGCTTATCCAGGTCATTTGCAAAATATGTCCTACATGTGCTTTGATAGTCACAAAACTTAGGCTATCGCAAATTCAACTTATCATCATCAGTCACGAATTAGGTTATTCATGACTCTACTCCATTTACGGAACTTGAGTTAGTCACGGATCTTGATTTTCAACAACTAATCATCTTGTTGACAGTTCAATCTAGTCATGATTCACCCTAATTTTGAGAAAACCCATTTGGATCCTTGAAAAGGAATATTAAAATCCCAACAAAACTCTACAACAATGAACATAAAAGAATTGTAAAGTGCCCCTCAAGCACCCTTGCCTACTCCTGCACCAACACCCATACTCATGTGCGCTCAAGCCTATGCACATGTGTGTGTGCATGTAGGTGAGGTGTAGAGCACCTTGTTGTTCCACCTCACACAACGAGTAAGGTAAGTGATTACTTATAAATTTCTTTAGGTTTCTTAAGCTACCCAATGTGGGAATAAATTTTACAAAGAAAAAAGGACAAAAATTAAAACACCCTATTTGAAAAAGGGAAAATTCATTACTTTCAAAAATTCTCCACTTGTTTTAATTTTTGAAAATATGTATTAAGGGAAATAAACGAGGTCCCATGTGCATCAGTGTAGGTGTATGACCTTGGAATCAACACCTTGTGTAATAGGCTATTATTCATCTAAAAAAGTGGATTACCATGGAACTGGAATCTCGGTAACAAATCGAGCTTGTTACATGCATAATCCTCTTAAGAGGGTTTACATATCATAACCACTGAAAAACGGAAAAGTCTTTGTTTACAACAATCCTAGAGTTGTTAAAAATAGGTCTGAAGGTCACTAAGCAAGGTCCCATGTACATCAATGCAGGTGGATGATCCTAGAACCAAGAACTTGTATAACAAGCTACTATTCATCTAAGAAATAGCGGATTACCATGGACCTGGAATCTTAGTGAAAAACTAAGCTTTTTACATACACAATTCTCTAGAGAGAGTTTACATATCATAAAGCTTGGCACTTTTAAGTTCGTGTTCTATCCCAATTTACTGAGCACTCTTGAGAGTCTGAATCTCATAGGGATTGACCAACTTCCTCATTCAGAAAGGTGGGTTTCATCTTTGACACTATCTTTCTAATTTAAAGTAATAGGAACCCACATATAGATCCATTATAGACATCATTTCCACCCAACTCAGAGTCTTGCAAAATATTATTAAGAGATCCCAGTTCTCATCCTACAATTTGCAATTTCTATATTACAGGTTAAGCATAGTAATGGAATTATTTCATTAAAATGAAACATTTTATGCTTCTCCAACAATACATGGCTTGTTTCTATTGAACCTTTAGGCAATCAAATTGGTTTATCGTTGAACTTGAGACAACCAGGTTGGGTGCCTACTAGAACCATTACATGCTTAACAGTCTCATTCCCCTCGACATTTCAAAGGTTAATTCCTTTCAAAATCCCTTGGATAACGGATCTACCATATTCTTTTTGGACTTCACATTGATCCCTCAAGTAATTATGCCTTAACCAAGTAGTCCTAGACTTTTCATTGTAATCGTCATTGTACACTATTTGCAAAAATGCTTGATTGTCATAATAAATGGTTATGAAAGAATGGTTTGGTCCATATTAGTACATCTATCAATACATTCTTTAACCACTCTTCCTCTCTGGTTGATGAAAGCGCAATAAACTCTAACTCTAATATAGAATTAGTTAAATAAGTTCGTCTTTCGAAATTTCCAAAAGATTGCTCCTCCTACCAAAACTTACAATAGTTGAAGTTCCCATCATGCAAAGCATATGTTTGTAGAGCTTACACAGTAAGAATGCAATATACATCTGCAAAATGAAATAACATATGGGTAACAAGAAATGTATAAGGTAAGAAACTAGGTAATTTTCTTCTCAGAGGAACAAGGGCTAAACTAAGGAACTTAAGCAAGAGACTAAATTGATGAGCTTGATGTTTGCAAGTAATGATGTCTAGTTGATGTGGTTGAGTGTTAGATCCTTTTTTTCTATTGATCGACCTTATTTTAAGTGTTTCCACTGGTTATTCCCTCATATTTAGTTTTTTTTACATGTCTTATCATTGTTCTTCCACCTATCCTCATGTCACTTTGCTTTAGTAGCTTCCCTTAAACTGAACAAAATTAATTTCTTCCATCTTGACATATGTCCCATGTAGCTTGCTTCTATTTTTCTTATGGCTCCTTTCCTTTGCTCAGTTGTTCTTTCAAAAGTTCTCCAATAGCAATAAGTTATTTGCTCCTCCCATAACCATTTCTTCCTTCTTCCCTCTCTTTGTTTAAATTTCTATCATTCTTGAAGTGACATGTATTCCCTTTGAAATAGCCCCCTCACGAGTGCTTCTGGCTACTATTTATGAGTCAACTTTCTTTACCATGTGACGGAAATCAATTGTTTCCCTTATTCATATTCCAATTGGGTTATTCTTTCACTTGTCAATCTTCTTTTTTTTTTTTTTTGGCCACGTGGTGTAATCCTATTCGCCTATCCCTGGTAGTAGGATTTTAACACTAATAGGTGTTGGATGAGTTCAGGTATAAAGATATTCATTCAATATTAAGTTGATAAACTCTTGAATTTACAAATCCCCCAAGGCTCATATACTATTCACAACCTACGAACAGGCAACCCAACAAGTCATTCTCGGCATACCCTAGCTTTTGTTAATCATATTGCTTATGGAGACTAAGTATGGCTAGTCTCGTACTCCCATATATGTATAACATAAAAGAAACTGAAAGAAAACTATAGGCAGCAAGGTACCTGAAGTTGAACCTCTTTAGAATTGGAAAGTGATTGTTGAACCCCAGTGATGGTGAGCTCGAGTTCTATAACATCTAGAAACCCATACCTCTTCAAGGTACCAAATCCGCTAAACTTCAAATCACACAATACCTGCGGAAAAAAAAAAAAACCAAAAACCCAAAAAACAAAACAAATTTTGATAGCATAACATCATAACTGGGCAACCTGAAAAAATTTCCGAGTTCATACAACCTGATAGACAATAATAAATATATTTATACACCCATATAATATCAAAGTAATTTCATATATACACAACTTAAATTAACTCTAGTCTACCTATAACTAGACAACAAAACATCATCGGCTACCTGAGATCTTGGTTGCAAATGCGAACTCTCGGGTCATAAGATCTCCTTCCATGGGACAAAAGAAAGGCTCACACTTTGCATGCTGAAACTGTTTAGGGTGAGCTTTTGGGAAAGTCCAGCAAGTAAATCCAATATTCTACAAATTTATAGTAAAACCAAAATAAAGAAATCAATTTCAGCTAATATGATGAAAACACGTTCGATAAAGCTTTGTAAAACTGATATTTATGAGTGATATACAAATAAATGCATCGTGCAAAATAAGTGGATCATTACTTGTGATGATCTCACAACTACGAGATAGACAGGAAACAGTCCTAACATTTGGCCATTTGCACCAAGGGATTGAATCACCAGATCTAACATTAGGGCATTACGTACAAAGTGGCTTCTCGTCAAACTCTAACCCACGATTCCAATTGGACAGCTCAAGCCAATGCCACAACAACAAGCAAAGTCACATGCAGTAGAAAGCCAATCATATCGTCTAAATCATGCAAATCAACATAAAATCATGTTACGCTAAATGCATCCAATGCAATTGCATTAATAGGATACATTAATAATGGCAAGAGACCATTTCAAATACGTAGGACTGGGTAGACAAGAGAAAAACTTAACCCTTGACCACTTGAACCAAATGGTTGAATCACCAGACCTAACACTGAGGCATTAAGTACAAAGTATCTTTTTATAAGGAACTGTCACTTTCCTTTTGTGCAATTTTTAGGAAACACACTTCCTTTTTCTTTTAAGCTTTTTAAGGGGAGACCTCAAATAACTTTGTAGTCTAATTATGTCATGTGTAGACTAGAGTTAAGTTGTATATATATATATATAATTATTTGACATTATAAAGGGTATATGAATGTATTTATCATTGTCTATCAGGTTGTATGTACTTGAGAATATTTCTAGTGGGCCCAATTATATAGTTATGCCGTCAAATTTTACATTGCTTTTGCAAATGTCATATGATTTGAAGTTTAGAACCTTGAGATAATGTACCCTGAAGAGGTATGGGTTTCGGGGTGTTATAAGTTCGGCTCTAGCAGCTTCTAGACTCTCCTGAGTTGGTTGATCGTTGATCTTCGTTCCTCTAAAGCCTGTGAGAAGGAATGGTCTGTGAATAGGTGTAGAGAGTGGGATTGCATGCTCGATGTTCAAACTCCACTCGGGATCCTCCATGGTGTCGTTTCCCGTGGTAATCACCATGGACTGACACGCCATGAATATTTGTATTTGGCACCTTTTATGGGTGTTTTGCTCTTTTAATTAAGCGTTAAAAGATGACTTTAACCTTGCTGTTTGCCATATTTTTTACCGTGGTAATCGCTATGGGATTGCAATGGGAAACACCACCACAGAAGATCCTGAATCGAGTAGGGCCTTCAGTCACTATTGACCATTCGTGGCAGGGCGGCTGTTCAGCCATCTCCTCTTAACGCCTAACAAGCAGCCATGTGCGTAACCACGGCTGCACCTGCAATTTTGGTCCAAGGGCCTAGTGAGTCGACCCTTCGAGGACGATGGGACGGTTAAACACAGCTAAGACATCTTTCCACCTTGTTTGTTGTCTTCTCTTTGAACTCAAAGTGGAAGATTGTGTATTTGAAGCCAAAACAATCTCTTTGAGAAACCAACCACCGTGGACGACCCATGCTCATCTTTTAGGATCGTCCATCTCTTGAACCGAAAGGTCAAAATTTAAAGCTTTCCACAGATAAAGAAGAGTTGAGTCAGCGGTTTACTCCCTCGGGTTGTGCCAGAACCGAGCACTAATTATGGGTAGGGTTAGATTTGGTCATTTGACCATTTGTTCCTCTCGGTTGGACCAATGATACCCCCAGCACAGCCCAAGCTGCACCCCTAACTATTATTATTTAGAAATGAAAAAGTAAGAATCTGTAACACTAGACCTGTGCTAGCGTCCACTTGACAAGCAAAGCTGTCCTGCTTAGGCTAACACTGTTGAATTGAACAAAGGATATCGAACACGACCTACCAGCTGGGACTGTAGAGCGTGCACATTGAGATGAAAGAATCTAATGCACTGGTTCTTGACACGGGGGCTCCAATGCTGACTCTGGAGCTTCAGTCTCTTCTCTCAATCCTCTATCAGTCCTTTTTTTTTTCCTTTTTGGGTGGGCTCAAGAGACTAATCTTGACCCTAAAACCTTGGACCATCCTTATATACCAGAGAATAATGACTCCAAACCAGGCATAGGAGAACAAGCAATCAGTCCCAAGTCAGGAATTCGTAGCTAATAATGTCAAACCCGTGAGCTCGTCAATGCTTAGCCTTTTTCACGGCCATTGGATCACTCATTAGCTCGAGGACTGGCACTGAAACATGTGGCTATGATTCCAGTGTGCATTGGTGATCCACTGCTAAACGTCTCAATGATCTTTATTTAGTTCTTTGCGATATTTCTTCCTTTCAATTCTGTAATGGACAAAACGGTTCTAAAATCCCTAGAAGCCAGCTAGTTAAAGCGAGCCATTACTAAAACCTCCACACTTTCAAAATGAAAAACATAATAAGAGTGGACGGCCAATTGCCCCTTAGGTCACCGAGCGAATGAAGCCTCCGATGTATGATTCTCAGACCTTTAATCAACCTATTTATTCCAAGTTGATTTTTGCCCCAAAATATCATTGCTTTTGTGCAGGAAATGTAACCAGCTCCTTGGTACTCCATTCTAAACCACTACGGCTCAGACTTAGTTGAAGCCACACAAGCATGATGAGAGAAATCCTACGTGTATGTTACCAGCAACCAGGCTGCCATTGGAATTGTGGGATTTCCTGATTGAGATGGTCCTATGCATATTTAACAAACCTGCAAAAACACTCCCAGTGACAATGAAAGACTATCCAATAACAGAGTCGTCGGAATAAAATGTTTAACCACAAATCCAACAAACATTCCAATTCAATCAATCAAAGTAACCAGTTATTGAACTAGTATTGAAGTGTATCACAACAAACCTAAAGACAACTATATTGCATGCTAGCATATAGCAGCACTTTCATCATCTGGGAGGAACCAAAGCATCTCCCAAAACAAATTACACCCAGTACACAAAATTGTTTCAAGCATTGTGCCCCATGTGGAAAATTAAACTGTGCAGAACTCCATGATATTATTCCTTTCATCTCCATGAAAAATCACCCTTAATTACAAGGTATACGGCTCAAAGAACTGATGGACACTCATCCCAAATGCTGATAGACCAGTTATCAAGGATGCAAGATCAAGATTAGACAACACTGCTACAAATATGAGACCTCAATAGCCCATGCTAACCCAAGCAACAAGGATACTGTCAGTGCCATGAATGACTCAAATGGCATAGGGACCCCAAGTAAGGCATTTGAAGGATTCCTACTGTAGCAGACAACAAACGTTCAATCGAGTCTCTAAACACTTTGGAAGAAATTTAAGGAGGCCAATAGAACAGCTGACTTTTATTACAACTGTACCATAAGTGTAAAAAATACCCTACTACACCGCACACTTCTTAGGTGCTTTGCTTGTATTTGCAGAAGAGGATGCTACACACACAAGATAAATTTTTTTAAAACCAAAGCCAGCTTAGCTTGCACACTATAGATAAATACAAGTTCATGGCACTATTGCAAAAGTATTTTCAAAACTGACATTGAAGTTGTAGCTAATTGCTAAGTACTTCCGAAACTAACATATTATTAGTAGGCTTTTTACAAGCGGAAGTCTGGAAAATGAGATTCGCCAAATCCGATGTCCCTATTCATTCAACCGAATGAAGACAGTTGTGCAAGACAGGAACCATTGATCAATCCATTTTCAGTTTCCCAACAAGCAAGCAAAATTATTGAAGAATGTACATTTTTTAGCCGAGTTCCCTCTTCTATTGCATGCATTTTTTTTCATTTTATAAAGGTTTTATCCCACAATCACTAGGCTTATTACTTTATTACTATGGGGATTAATCAAAAATCCTTCCTTTCACACAGTATACCAGCCCTTGCTTTTCATGAAGCTAACTGTGTATTATATATGGTAATGTAACACCCTACCACATCAATATGACCATCCAACCCATCAGCTAACAGAAAATTACTGATAAAACTTACTTTAACCACCTCTTCTACTCAAAAATAAACAAATAACATATAAATAGCATCAATTGAATGATTACTATAAAAATAAATAAATAAATAAAACTAACATAATCAGAACAGAGATATTCCCCAGATGAATCATACAAAGCAAATTTGTGAATCTGTGAAGCATTTAATAAGAATAAAATCTTGGTTCTGGCATTCAAATAGAACACCAAAGAAAACAGTGCAAAGCATTCCAACCAACTCAAATCCACTCCTTTTTACATGTCACTTAAATTGAGATATTAAATCATCCAAATAGCCCATTTTGTTACCTATTAGAAGAAGAATAGAAGCAACATGTGTAGCACTCAGCAAATATGAAGAACATCTCTTCATAAGTATATAATACCCTTGTGTGTTCTTGAAATATGCAAGAGCTGACTAAAATCTAAAATCACTCAAGTAGGCTCAATTATACATCAACAATCTAAACCACGTCACGTCGATGGGCAAGCCTCTGGATACTTCATGGACCAAAAACTGTACCCCATCTAGCAATCTTGGCCATCTCAACATAGATCCAAGCCTTGGACCACAAAAAAAATAAAGTCACCATTTCAACAAATCTGCACTTCAAAGAGTTACAACCAAACCATCAACCTGAATGGTTCTATTGCAGGACATGGGAAGGCCAACCAATCACCACCTGATATTCTGGGTCGTCAAGTCAGTGCACCTTATGTTTGGTTCAGATGCACACAATCAACCACTATGACAAACATGGTTACCATTTCTAATAAAAGCAAAATCTTATAATTATTAACTCAAGTAGCAACAACATAGCAACGAAAACTAGAAATCTAAACCTAAAAGCCCACATCAAAAGCATGATTGTATGATATTTCACATCTTCATATCGACACATTTTCTACATGAACACACAAAACCAGTAGCAAACAAACCTCTTTTTCCATGTACTAATCCCCCAATGGAATTAGACAACATTGAATTTGAAGGTGCAAATGTTCTCAGCCAAATTAAGGACTGATAGAAGTTTTTTGCACATGGTTTGGCGATTCAGATACACTCTCCTGCTTTGAAGTCAGCTGCAAATACGATCACATAGAGATATGAGTTACTGAACCAGAAGTTCAAAGAAATCAAGCTAAATAGATGTGAAACAAAGAAGACCCAAGTTTCATTCATATATAAACTGGAGTAGCATAAATATGAATTTAACCCAAGTTCCATAAACAAGAAGAAAATGCCAAAACCCAGAATTTAACCCAAAAAATCAAAAAATGAGAGACAAAATAAACATGAAATTTGAACCAAGAAATATCACTAGGACAAAGATAAATATAAAATCTCAGTGTGCACAGGAAATGAATGAGGTCTCAAAAGTCATGGAAAAAAAGAACAAACAATGACCTGATTTTTATTTCCTCCACGGAAAAAAAAATTTGCTTGATCTTTTTAATTAAAGATCACAAGGATGAATGCCCATAAAATTTAGTAAATAAAAAGGAGCCCTAAAAAGGAGAAATTATGGGTATTTAAAGGAGGGCCAAGGAATCATTTAATGGAATGAGAGAGATTACAAATAAGATTCAGGTAAACAAATAGGTTCACAAGAGGTAATATAGGGAAAACAACAAACAAGAGCAGGTAAAATACAAAAAATATAAGTAAAAGACCCAGTCAAACAAACTATGTCCTTTTACACAGAACATCAGTTAGACAATGACTTGTGTATATGAATGCTTCAAACCAGAGATCCAATGGAACATCTTTCAGAAACAACATTACTTAATGTATAATGTGAAATAATAAGATTTTGGCAAGAAAGGCAACAATCATTGTTTTTTACCACACAATTACTAGTAATCTGTGTTGCTCTTACTAAGTCAATATCTATGTGGATATCAACATATCAGTCAAGCCTCTGTTACAATTCAGCAACTATATAAAGCATTGTAACTGATTTTTATAAACGGTGAAAGAAGACTTACTTTGATTCCCTGCATAATGATTTGGTACTGATGCCAAATTTCCCTCTTCAAAAAGATGATTAGTCTTCAAGAGCTTCTAGATGCTAATTCCTAGAGTCCAGCAGTGCTGATTCCATTGGATTTATCCTTTTCTCTACCTCTTCTCTATTTTTCTTTGGTTTTTTGTTTATCTGTTTGCTGAAATTCTCAATTCCCTAGCCTCTAGGTCAAGGTTTCTTAGTTATATATCAAAATCCTACAAACATCCTATAGTTGACTCCCTATCTACTGAACCAAACCGTACTTTAACCATCCCAAACCCATCCCCATAACCCACAACTGCATGTGGCTGTTTGCTACTCAAAAGAGCTCAGACTATTGATTCTCTTTGATTCCCATCAAGTGTTCAATAAACAATAAGTTTTACCTATCCTAAACCATAATCCACAACCTTTTAGATTATCATTTGCCGTGTTTATTCCTTCCTCTTAATAGTTCCTAGTTCCAACATTAGAGAGAAACAAGGAAAAGGGAAGAGATTGTGCCTGAAATAGATGAAGAAGATAAGGGTCAATTATTAAGAGAAGTGCAAAACCTACTAAATTAGGTTTGCAGGGGCACACCTCTGGGGGAAACAAGTGTTAAAAAAACAAGAGGAACAAGAGGAATGAGGGAAGTTGAACCTCCTATTCCAAATGAAAATACTTTCTTGGAACAAAAGACAACTCAGGTGCTCCCTCCATCCAGCCCATGTAATTATGTAAAGAATAATTAAGTGGGACCAAAACAGATATTCTGTTGATAGCGACCAATTGATGCAGGAATAATCACTAATGTGTAGAAGATTCAACCTGGTGGAATGAGTAGTGAAAACATTTGAGGGATCAATTGTGGGGATCCTGGTGATAAGGGACCCCACACTGTGAGGAAAGAACTATCTATAATGCTATTGGTTTGTACTCGATATTCAGTGGAGGTATTTTGGGGAAGCCAGTGCCCCCAGGGTGGAGGCATATGCATAGTGTGGCTTTTGGACAAAGTCCTTACAGTTGACCACCTAAAGTCAAAGGGATTGATTAATTCCCAGGTGCATTGGGATACAAACACAGAGCGGAAAAAGCAATCCAATTATGACTACATTGCAACTTAGCATGTGAAGTTTGGTGCTTTTTATCCCTCTTTGAAGTGCAACCTGTATGCCCTTAAACTAGATGTGATACTTTAAACTGAAAGTCCTATGTCCAAACCCCATTTGGGCCTATGGGAAGATTATTTGGACCATAGTTCCATTTGCCATTTGCTGGGGATTCTGGAAAGAAATGAATAATAGTCTTTGAGGTTACACACTGCATTACACCAAAGATTTGTGGAGCTACAGCCTCTTCTATTGTAGATTGGGCATACAACATTGGATGAATTCAAAGAGTTCAAAATTCAAATAATCGGCAATAGGGAGGAATTAATCTGCTATTTTGAGAGGATGATTTCTATGTATAGAGAATATACTCGTATAAACTACAACTTTTGTGTTGGGAGTAACCCTATCCCCATATCTTTACAGTTCTCTATACTTCAAACTTGAAAAAAAAATCGATCATTGACTGTCATAAAATTGGAGGAACAGGATCCATCAAGTCAGACACCAAATAGTTGGGATAAGGCTTTGTGAAATTGAGATGAGAAAAGATATATCTCCAAGCCAATTCTCCTCTACATGCAAAATAAAGACTAGGTACTCTCATACTGTAAGAAATATGCATTAAGAGCATTCATATCATCCTCCTTTCATGTCCACCTCCCACTTCTTATTCAAATTCACATTTCAATGTTGGCAAAGATGGAATCATGACCTTTAGATTTATCCGCAAATAACTTTGGCCATTTCAAATGCAGCTGTTCAGTAATTTGAACTATACTAATTTATGGAAGTAAACTAATCTACTTGTCGGGATTTGTAGGCTTCAACAAACTACACTCTACCTCTGTGATTTGTAGGCTACAGCAAACCACCCCCGACCCTTGTGCTTATTTAAATTGAGGTTAGGTTAAGCAACTCCAAAATAGCAATAATGTAAAAAAAATTCACTCACCTTGGTAACATCTTTGCTTACACACAACCACTGGCTTTCTCTCATCCACTATTACCTACTTTATAATAGTAGTAGGTACTAAGACTTCCCAAACAGTACAAATATTCGCAAATCCTTAAAAGCAAAGCATGCCTCTTTGAATTTTAGGCAGCTCCTTGTGTCTCCAGCTGACATTTTCCAATAAGAATGTGGCCATTTTCCATGAGAACAATTTTATACCAAGTATCCATAAAAGAATAGTTAACAATATACAAGGTTGGCGGGGCAATCCATCGGCATTCCTAAGGGGGTGTTCGGTTGGAAATTAAATAGTGGAAAGTAACCTCAACCGTGGAAAACAGTACGGTTTTCCATTTTAAACAAGAGAAAATGATGTTTGGTTGAAAGTTAAATTATATCTCGAAATACGCACTTTGTCAGGTTTTCCACTTCCAATTTATGCTTGGTGTCAAAATCCGACCAAATTGGTCAGATTTTGAGAGTGAAAGCGAGACTCTTAAGTCGGGAACCTAAATAGAGCCGCTGGAGACTTCTTGCTC
>JAOXJP010245694.1:0-22630 GCA_025762735.1 Platanus orientalis | reverse complement strand
TATTATTCCTACCCCATTTTTGTTATTAGCTTCTCCTGTGTACCAAAGTTTAAAATCATCAATATCTTTAGCCTTTTACCCTTTCCATTTAGTCTCTTGTAGACAAGCAATATTAACTCTCCTTCTTTCCATAGTGTCCACTACCTCTATACTCTTACCTGTTAAGGTTCCTATGTTCCAAGTTGTTAAACGAATCCTACTCTCTTAGACCAACTTCTTTACCCACACTCGTCCATGGTGTGGGAACCCTTACATATTTTTCATTGCATCGGTCAAAATTGGATCCGCATGCAAAAAAATATATATTTTTGGGATATCTGTCTGCTCAAAAGAGCTACAAGTGCTACAACCCAAGAATTGGAAAAAGATTTGTCTCAATGGATGTTACTTTTTTTAAGTTTGTTCCTTTTTTTTCCCCTTCCACAACCTCTCTTCAAGGGGAAAATTTGAGTTGTGAAGAGAGGTCTCAATGTTTGTCTTCAATGCTACCACTTCCCACTCCAGTTTCTACATTCTCCTTTGACATCCCAACTCCTGACAAAGGGAAAGATCTACTTGTTTATACGAGGAAGAACACAACAAGCAATTCACCTCTAATTACCTCTTCAAATCCAGGTAATCTTCTAGTTCGTATTCAATCTGTTCCTTCTAATAATGATGCTCATTCTGCAAATAAAGATGATCTTTCGATTGCCCTAGGCAAAGGAAAGAGATCTTAGACTAATCATCCTATCTCTAACTTTGTATCCTATAAGACTTTGAATCCTGTATATCGTACTTTTGTTGGATCTGTATCTTCTGTACAGGTCCCTTCCAATCTGAAGGAGGCAATTTCTCAAAGTCAATGGCGAGATGCGATGTGTGAAGAAATGACATCTTTGGAGAAAAATGGGACACAGGAACTTGTGGACATTCTAGTGGAAAAGCAACTAGTAGGGCGCAAGTAGGTTTATATTGTTAAATACAATGCAGATGGATCCATTGATAGATATAAAGCAAAGTTGTTGGCAAAGGGATTCACTCAGACATATGGTACTGATTACCAAGAAACCTTTGCTTTAGTGGCCAAGATGAATTCCATTCGGGTGTTGTTATTTATTGTAGCCAACAAAGAATGGCCACTTTGGCAGCTAGATGTGAAGAATGCATTTCTTCAAGGTGATTTACATGAAGTGTATATGATGCTGCCTCCAAACTTCAAAATTTTAGGAAGTGAGGATAAGGTGTGCAAATTAAGGAAGGCATTGTATGGACTCAAACAATCACCAAGGGCTTGGTTTGAGAGATTCAGTGGTAGTTCAACAAATATTGGTTCAAGCAATCACAGGCGAATCATACTCTATTTGTTAAACATTCCTTGTAAGGAACTACAACAATGATTGTGTATATGTATGACATAATAGTCACAGGCGATGACTTAGAGGAAGTATACAAATTAAAGATGCATTTGAGTAGTGAGTTTGAAGTAAAGGATTTAGGCATACTTCATTATTTTTTTAGGTCTTGAGGTTGCTCGTTCCAAGGAAGGTATCTTCATATCTCGCAGAAAGCATGTTCTGGATTTCCTTACTGAGACAGGGTTATTAAAGGCAATACCGATAAAACCCCCTATTGAAGTTAACCATGGGTTGAATGATTAGGATGGAAGGCCACTGATAGATGTTAGACGATACCAACTTGTTGGGAAGCTTATCTATCTTGCACTCACAAGGCCAGATATAACATTTACAGTTGGAGTTGTTAGCCAATTCATGTATGCACCACGAACAACACATCTAGAAGCTAATTTTTGCATTTAAGGTATCTAAAATCTGCTCCAAGAAAGGAGTTGTCATTTTCAAACAATGATCATGTGAAAGTTGTGGTTTATACAGACGCAGACTGAGCGGGATCAATCACAGATAGATGATCAACCTCTGGTTACTATTCATTTGTATGTGGGAATCTTGTAACATGGAAAAACAAGAAGCAATCAATGGTTTCCAGATTGAGGGTTGAAGCAGAATATAAATCAATGACATATGGGATTTGTGAAGCTCTTTGGTTAAAGCTCCTGCTTCATGAGATTGGCTTTGAAGTACAAAATCATATAAGCTTATATTGTGATAACAAGTCAGTCATTAGTATTTCTCACAATCCTATACAGTATGACCAGACCAAGCACATAGAAGTGGACCAACATTTTATCAAAGAAAATATACTATACGGACTGATTTGCACTCCTTTTGTTACTACAAATCAACAGCTAGCAAATATGCTAACCAAAGGTGTTACCAAAGTACGGCTTCATGATATCATCAACAAGTTGAACATGTTTGATATTCATGCTCCAACTTAAAGGGGAATGTTGAAGTACTGTATCCGGGGACTTATATGTAATAAGGGTGCTACATACCCATATACCTTTGGCATACCATATATGCTGTGAATGAATACTTTTTCACATAAATACCAACCACAAGACCAGGCAACTCATACGGTTGATCCAATTGTATATTCTTCTCCCTCTCATTCTCTCTTTTCTCTTCTTCTTCCTTCTTCCTCATGCACATAAATCTAGTCTAGGAACAAGAATTTCATCTTAGTAATCCATTGGGGCTTCGGAACCTATTTCCTAAGAGGAAGGATTTTGCTAGATTGCAAGGATTGGCATCGTCTGGGTCAACCGTTGTAGAAACTAGTTCGGGTGACTCTAATGAGGAGTCCATTGTTGTGGGGTCGTCGGATGAAAGTTTGATTCTTAGGAGGAAAAGAACCAGGAAGTGGATGGCAACGACTTTTAAAAGCTTTGAACTTGCCGAAATTTTTCTCATATTTGGAATCTGAAACTGGTTATGTGTATGCAACTCCTCCTAAGGTTTCTTATGTGGGCTTTGCTCCAAACTCTGCACAAGTTGTGGACGAATGTCTTGACCTTGTGGCTTGCCCTCCTCCTAAGGCCACAACTTCCCCAGTTGGAGCTATAGTCCACGTGGATTACCTGGTCAGGGAAGACACACAGATTTCAAATTCTCATTCTTCTCCATTGAATCGCTCTCATTCTACTATTTTGAACTCTCTTGGCCTCTCAGGTACATTTCCTCACCCTTCTAATGCATAGATTGATAATTCTTGCACTCCTATTTGTAATCCTGTGATAGGTTCAAATCTGGCTCATTTAAATACTAGAATTGTAGATTGATGTAACTACACAACTCCACGTAATGTGGTACCTAAAAATGAAAAGATTCCTAAGATGGGAATATTAGCACATTCTAATTCTGAAACGAAAGGAGTAGATGAAATAATGGGTATGCTAGGTTTAATTTCCATGACGAAGAGAGAAATATGGTATTTTTGTCTAATTATGGAGGTGGCTAAGGTCGAGGCAAAGAGTAAAATTAAAAAAAGAGGAAAGGGGAAGAGGGAAATTCATAATCTAGTTTGGGAAATGAAGGATGATGAGGCGCTGGCGTACAAGGAGGGGTGAAGTGGTCTAGCAGAGGTGTGACAATTGTTAAGAAATGAAGATTTTGTCATGGAATGTTCAAGGGTTGGGGGTGTGAAGAAGCATAGATCAATCAAAGGAATGTGTCTTGAAGTACAAGCTGAATGTGATTATTCTCTAATAAACAAGAAAAGTTGTGCATGCTAAATTATTAAAAAGTGCTATTGGTATTGACTTGTCGGATGGGAGTCTTATTCCAACAATCAGGGTAGCTCGTGGATTGTTAATTGCCTGGAATCATTTTGTGGTAAACAAGGTGAATGAGAGTTTGGAAAATTTTTCTATATCTATTCAGCTTGTGGACATCTCCTTAGGGTTTGAATAGCTTCTAAGAGGGTATGGTCCTTCATTGGCTAAAAATTGAAATGCCTTTGGGAGGAGCTCTATGGCATTAGGAGGGGTTGGCAGGGTCCTTAGGTAGTGCGTGGAGACTTTAATGTGATTTGATTTGTTCATGAAAAGATTAGAAGCAGCCGTGTTATGAAGACTATGCGTGATTTTGATAAATTTGTAAACCATTGTGAGATTCGAGACTATCCTTTGCTTCATGCGAAGTACACTTGGACAAATGGTCAGGAGAATCCCACCCTTTGTATATTAGACAGCTTTCTAGTCTCCAATTGTTAGGAGGACTTCTACCCTCAATTTGTCTAGGAGGTTCTTCCTAAAATTACATTAGATCATAGGCCCATTTTGATGAACACTTCTAGATTTAATTATGGTCCAATTCCCTTCAGATTTGATAATATGATGACTCCCCACCCATCTTTTAAAGATTGTATGGGAAAGTGGTGGGAGGAGTGCTTAGTGGCTGGGTGGGAGGGATTTCAGTTTATGACAAAGATGCAATCTGTCAAAAAAAAAAAAAGGCTTATTAAGTGATAGGCCTTTCATCGACAATTTCTTTTCTAATAGGTTGGACCTTGAGATAGCGATTTCCCTAGAAGCTCAATTCTCATAAGAGGAGGTTAAAGCTGCCAATTTTACTAAGAAGATTGATAATCCCCTGAGTCTGATGGGTTCTCTATGCTTTTTCATCAAGACAGTTGGGATAACATTAAAGATGATCTGAAGAGAGTCTACGGCATATTTTTTCAAAGAGGAACCATTAATGAAGAAGTCAATGCTATTTTTATTGTGTTCATCCCAAGAAGGGGGGAACATATTGACTTCCGTCCCATTAGTCTTTGTAGGTAGTCTTCCCAAAATTATTGCTAAAGTTTGTCCATTGGGTTGCAAACTGTTATGAATAGAGTGGTCTCAAATACTCAAGGAGCTTTTGTTAAAGGGAAGCAAATATTGCATGGCATCTTTATTACCAATGAATGTGTAGATCCTAGAAGGAAGTCTAAGGTGCTAGCTTTAGCTTATGATCATGTGGATTGGGATTTTTTTGAAGTGGGTTCTTGAAAGAAAGGGGTTTGGTGCCAAAGAGATAAGTTGGATTTGGGGGTCTTTAGATCATCCTCCATTTTCTGTTATGCTTGATGGTATTCCCAAGGGGTTTTTTGGTTCTTTTTGGGGGTTGTATCAGGGTGAACCTTTATCCC
This sequence comes from Platanus orientalis, assembly GCA_025762735.1. NCBI lineage: Eukaryota > Viridiplantae > Streptophyta > Magnoliopsida > Proteales > Platanaceae > Platanus > Platanus orientalis. Next base: position 17,593 of record JAOXJP010245694.1, on the reverse strand, counting down.
CCTTTCTATTTACATTGGTTGCAGATGGTCTTAGTGCTTTGATGTCTAGAGCTACTTCTTGTGCACTTATTAAGGGATCCCATAAAGATGGTAAAGATTTTTCCATCTCCCATCTACAATTTACAGATGATACTATCTGTTTTATTAAGACTGAAGAATCTCAAGTGATGAATTTGAAATAATCTTGAAGGTCTTTGAGGTTATTTCTGGCTTCAAAGTGAATCTTTCCATGAATTTGAAATAATCTTGAAGATCTTTGAGGTTATCTCTGGCTTCAAAGTGAATCTTTCCAAATTTACTTTGGCGGGGATTCATGCCAAGAATTCGGAGCTTGAAAGCCTTGTTAGGGTGACTGGTTGTAAAGTGAATGTATAGCACTTAGAGTGTCTGGGTCTCCCATCGGGTGGCACCCATAGATTTCTACTTTTGGGGTTGTGATTGAGAAGGTTCAAAAAAAATTGGCTTGCTAGAAGAAATCTTATATTTCTATGGGTGGTAGAATAAATTTGATTAAGGCCACGTTGTCAAATATGCCTATTTACTATATGTCTGTTTAAAATGCCAAGTCTAGAAGATTACTTTGACATTGGAAAAATGCAAGGATTTCTTAGGGGTTTGGGTATTGGTAAGATCAATGAATGAAATTTAGCCCTTCTCGGGAAGTGGTTATAGAGATTCTCTATTAAAACAGGCAGCTTATGGAAATCTAAAATTCTCAATTAGTATGGGCTAGACACGAACAACTGGGATTCCTTTCCTCATCCTACTTCTTCAATGTCCTTGGTTTGGAAGAACATCATTCATATCTTTCCTTTGTTTTTTCCTCATGTTTGATTTGAGTTAGATGATGGGCATTCCATCAATTTTTGGAAGGACCTTCGGTACGGTAACCAAATCCTTTCAACATCCTTTCCCCAATTGTACCGCATTTCTTTGCAAAATGAGGCATCGATCTCTTATATTCTTTCTTCTTCACCATTTGGTCTTGATTGGAAGGGCAATGCTTTCTTTGTTGGAGGGAAAAGAATTTGGAGAATTGTCCCAGTCTGCTGGATGATTTGGTTAGAGAGGAACAAAAGGGTTTTCAAGGATCAGATAGAAACTTCCTTCCAAATCTACAAAAGAGCAAAATAGAAAATTATGTAATGGGCCTCCCAATGTAAGGACTGTGGTCAACTGCAGGCTGGAGACCTTGGTAGAATTGGAACGGGATAATAGGGTGTAATCCTTTGTAAATAATGTTTTGGCCTTTGTATAGGGGTGGGGACAGGTTTCCTATGGTCTTTTTGGCTTCCAAGTGTAATTGGGCGAGGGAGTCTTTATCTTTCTTTTTTTCTCTTTTGTTTTGCTCATTGGGGATAGCTTATCCCCTCATTCTCAATAAAGCTTCTTATTCATAATAAAAAATAAAAAATAAAAATCTTGTGAAGTCTCAACAAGTTCTCATCATACTTGTCACCAATAAGAACTTTGATTGTCTTCTTGGAAGGGAAAACAAACCTAACCTATATATCTAAAACCATCTTCCAAACTTTGTTGTAAATTGAAATAGCAATTGATCTAGGACCAAGGCCCTAATGACGCAAGACCAAGGGGAAAATCTTTGATATTCCCTTCAAGAGTTCGGGTAGGTTTAAAATTTATTTGAGAGGACCCTAGGATTTGGTTATAAAGAAAAAGGTTTGAAATTCAATAAAATTGTTGACAAAAAAAAAAACAAAGAAAAACAAAGAAGAAGATAATAACTAGAATCACATTTGTTGAGCCTACAAGTCACACCTAAGGTTGAAAGCAATACACCTTCATAACACCTTGCTAATATTTTGGTCATAACTTTCCCAAATCACATTGGATTCACATGATTTAGACTCATTGAAAAGGTAACTATAACCTTTCAAATGACACCAAAATCAACACAAATGAATAAATTTTGACCATCCAAAATAAAGGCTAAAGAAAACTAACGAAATAGGACTTTCAATTTCCAAAAAAAAAAAAACATATTCTACTTGGAAATAAATAAAAACCCCAAACTGATAGACAAGAAACTAACCTAGATTAACTCATAACTAACAAAATTAATAATTATTGCCCAAATATATAAAATAAATAATTCTTGGATAAATTGTCCAAACAAATAATTAGAACCCAAAAAATCCAAAATACCCCCACCAGCTCATCAAATTCAAGTATGGACGATATCGCATCCCAAATCAACTAACGTAGCTTTGCCCATAACTAACAAAAATAAAACATGTGCCAAATAAAAATTTTAAACCCAAAATACCCTTACATGGGAAATGGGGATTTTAAAATTTTCAAACTATGACAAACTTTTGCAGGATACGGAAACAACCTCTCCAGAAATGGGGGTAAGGCTGCATACATCTTGCCCTCCCTAGACCCCGCATTAGCGGGAGCCTCATGCACTGGGTCGCCCTTTTTTTTTTACAAACTTTTGCAGGATCCAACCTAGGTCCATTTCTGACTGTAGGCCCACAAATTTGAATATGGGCTGCTTCACGTCCTACATAATTCTCCCATGGCTCAAAAAAACTCAAATCACAAGGTTTATAGAGATGGAAGATCAACACCATTGGATGACTTCACAGTAACTGATTTTGTTGGCTTGTCTTTTGAAAATAGTTTAGTGTATGTGTCATTGATCTATTGCATCGGCTATTGCAAAACCAACTTATCCAAGACATCTATTTTTTCACCTAGAGTTCGTAGTAGAGTTGGTGGAGACAACTTTAGTTCATCATTAACTACTTTGACAATCCCTTTCTGCAACTCCCCTTCTGTTGCAATTTCGTAGAGGCATGTACATCATCCATCATCCTCATCAGCCTTCTTTGGTTCAGCCACCACCTTAGGGTTCTTTTGACCATAATTCTTAATGTGTGTCGTAGTCATAGGCTTCAAGAATGAATAACTTTTTGATATTTAAAACTATATGTATAGGTGTTGAGCTTCCCACAATGATATACATAACAGTCATAGGGCCAAATCATGGTTCAAACTTCCAAATCTGATCCTTGATCAGTCCGGATAGGCCGATCCAGGCATGAATCATTCAGTCCGAAACTGATCCCTCGTTTTAAATTCTTAAAAAATAAATAAATAAATAAATATATATATAGTAGTGGTTTCTATAAAAAAAAAAATCAGGTGAAAAAATAATAATAACAATAATAATAATTGTATGCATGTTAAGTGCATCATTCATGTATTAACACTGTTACGAGGTTTATTTAAGTTCAAGATTGTAGTTTGCTTAATCCAACATCCAATTCCAATATGATTACATGTGATGCATAAAAACTAAACTATATACAATATCATATAAATATATATACATACCTGATTTTGTTGATCTAGCTGATGGTTGGTGAAGCATGATCTGGCCATGTTTGAATCGCTTCTCCAACGGGGGGGGGGAGTTCCAAGTGTCCAAGGGTTTTCTTTTTTGGGATTTACCTCTTATATCAGGATCTTTTCGGAATGCTTGAAGAGAATTAGGGAACAGTTTTTGAACTCTGGAAGAAACAAGAACGCAGTAATAGAAGGGGGAACAAAACCCCTCTTTCGTTTTTAATGGGATCGGCCGATCCTTACAGGGATCATCCGATCTAGGATGATCCATTCAGCCAATCCCTATGTGACTCGCGATCCGGGGGTCCAGATCTGATCCCTAGTCGGATCGGGCGATCCCATCCAGGATTGGAGTAGTTCTGAAACCATGGCCATAAGCAACCCAATGCATCATATCCATATGATTTATATCACTCTATATAGAATCAGAATAAGAAACACTTAAAATCTAAATCAGGCATCATTTGTTTGCCCATATGGAAGTGTTCTCTATCCATGCCACTTTGTATTCAGAAACCACATCCATACAATTACTTCCATCAACAAATAAACTTCTTCGCTTGATCCCCACAACAAACCAATGTTTAAAAAATATTAGTACACCTTCAATCCTCCTTTTCTTGCTTAGGTGAAGCAAGAATCTGCCTAAATAAATTACTAAAAGAGGTGTCAAGCTAATTATCCTATAAATCAGCAGCATCAAAAGAATTCAAATCACCATAATCAACTTGAAATTCATTGCCATCAGCAACATGATCTAATTATTCTGGTGCCTCTTCATATTGTTCCACAGCCACATTCATAGACATTTTATTTTAGCATTCATAACCAATGAACTTAAAACAATTAGGCTCTTTGCTATTTCCCTTAATATATATATATTTTTATAGGCATCAATTTTATTAAGAGAACATGCAAAAGAGAAGAAACTTCATCATCTATTTGTATTTTTCCTTTCAAAACAGCACCTAATGGTTGAAACCATTAAGATCATTGTAGTTATTAAAAGATGGTGTTAGTAGTGACTTCTACCACATCATTATGCCTCCTAGCAGCTGTCACCCTGGCTTAAGAAAACCTCTTGTTAAAAGGCTGCCTCATACTCCTCTCAAGCTTCAATGCCAATTGATAATTATTTCATCAACATTCTAGAAATGATGGAACATCATTGGAGTGTGAATTTCAACTCTCAATCCCAATTTAAATCGAGAAGAGGTTTGCCATGGGTCTTCAACTCCTCTACATCTGATTTTCAACTCTTCAAATTTATTTATAGTTCCACAACAGTCATACTCCCTTATTTAAGAGCAATGAGTTTATCAAAGAGCTCACCTTAATAATCATAAGGGAGATACTTCTGTTTTACCCATAGCCTCGTCTCTTCCCACAAAGTAATAGGTGGAGCTTTAAGCTAATTCTCTGCACCAGTCCACCACACTTGAGCTTGTCCAACAAGCTTCAAAATAGAAAATCAAACTCACCTTTCATCAGTCATATCTTCTTCTTTTTTTGGATAGGTAATAATAGGTGAAGACGGGTTTTGAACCCAGGTCTGTGGTACAACACCCGCAGACTTTACCAGCTTAGCAAACAAGCATAAGGATTACACCTAATAATATTTCTAGACTAACAAGTCAATCTTAAAAAGCTTGTGGGTTGATTTTCCCATAAAATGATACGTCTACCATTACTTTGTCAAAAATATTACTAACTGAATCATAAGGATTACACCTCTCATATTGCTCTTTCTCTATTGTCTCCATCACCATATCCAAAAGAGATGGTTGTTGTCTTGCATAGGGCTAAATAGCTCTATGGAAGACCTTAGAAGGTGGTGCAGAAACTCTCTCCCTTAGTGGAATATGCTTCTCTACTTGTTCTCCTCCATTCCTTGGTACAATATATGAAGCATTATGTGTGGGACTTGCTGGAATTTGGAAGACCTTAGAAGATGGTGCAGAAACTCTCTCCCTCAGTGGAATATGCTTCTCTACTTGTTCTCCTCCATTCCTTGGTACAATATATGAAGCATTACGTGTGGGACTTGCTGGAATTTCATTGGGCTGAAAAGTAATACATTTTAGCTCTTGAACTTGACCTCTAATTCATCAACTCTCTACATAATCATGAAGAGGAATTCATCTCGCATTCAGCCAATCAATTTCCCTCTAAAATTTCTTCTACCTAGAGTAATTATAGTGCTGATTTGGATTTCATACCACATACGATTAGGACCAAAGTGAGAATAGTTTGGTTATATCTTCTTCAAGAGTTAGGGTATTAAAAAGAAAGTTTATGAGATTAGAGCTAGTATTGAGATGTTTGAGAGATAATAGGGTTGATTGTAGGCTGTCTAACAATGCGTTTATTAGTAAAAAATAACAAAACTGTTGACCCTATGCCCAAAATTTTCAATATGGGCTGCTTCTTATCCCGCATAATGTGACATTAAAATATGTACAAGGAAATAGAAAAACAAAGTATGAAATTGCTTGTTTTTCCTAGATTGGTGACGAGAAATGAAAGATTATATTACTAGTATGAAATTGCATTAAAAGGGAGGAGATGAAGGACGCCAAAAAAAAAAAAAAAAGGATGCTTTATAGAATTTGCAATATCCCACGATATAAATATCAAATCACCCCCCCCCAAAAATAAATAAATAAATAAAAGCTGCATGACCTTGTCTACTGATCTCTTTTTCTATTGATAACAGCAAAATAGTCAGTTGCTAGTTTGTCCTTTTCTTGTTTTGGTGGGCTTGCTTTGTTCTCTTTTCTGTGTGTAGTTTATTCTTGTATCTGCCCCCCCCTTCCCAGGTGTATGTTTTGTTCCCTTGCTTTTCTTTTCTTGAATAAAGTTTGTCACTTGTATCTCTCAAAATTGAAAAAGAAAAAACAACCAAAAAAAAAAACAGCAAGAACATAAAAATAACAGCAACCCTGGCAAACTCTACACCATAACACAAATCCTACTTAGAGAGTCCTCCTTTCGGTAAAAACGTATCCCGTATTACTAGCTGGCATTGGAATAAGAACAACAAATTCATAATCAAGACTAAGTCTATACTTTTGCTTGATGAGACGAAAAAAACTTCAAGATCCTCTCTTCTTTCAAATCAACATTTTAAGTTAAACTAACCGATATATGACAGGAAACATATGGTACAGATGTGCGGGCTGAAGCAAGATAAAAATTCATACCTGGACATAATTTTTGAAATAGTTGAAAAAGCACAGCTTGGTTCAATGTTAAGATCCCCTGAACTACAGAAGATGCTCCCTACCTAAGTATAGAAAAAGCCTACCATTAGACACATATGTAAAGTAAGGACATTAAAATGAAGCAACCAATCCAAGAAGAGGGTATAAAGATGAAGAAAAATGTCTGGAACCTCATTTGCGAGGGTGAGAAGCTCCTCAGAATCTTTACCCAGAAACCATCCCCTCTTACAAGCAGTCTACCAAAGCAAACAGTATATCAGTAAAAGATTCTATGAGAAGAAGAAAAAAAGGGTAAAATTTGAACAATGTAAAAAGCTGTGAAAGGCATAATAAAAGCACAAGAGCAAAACAAACCAACAGAATATTCTAGTTGAGCTAATCATCATGAACGAAAATGAATTCAACTTTCAAACAAAGTGAAGACGTTAACAATGAATGACAACAACAGAAGAATCACTAAGAATTAGCTCTACTCAAATGCCCAAATAGTTTTAAAAAGAGTCCCTAAAGTATTTGAATAGTTTTTTTTATCAAACAAAAAAAAAATATTTGAAGAATGTATCAATGAGCTGGATTCAAAATAGGTAAGAAGGATTGACTATGTATATGAAATAAAGTATAGAAAGGACAACTTCGCAATTTTTCAGGCCAACATCTGATAGCAGCAGGAATACATCTATGAGAGGACATATGGTATAGAAAGGACACTTTTGTGCTTTTCTCGGTCTACATTTTGGTAGCAGCAGATAGGTTGTCTCTGGTATGCATCAGTTTCAAAGTGATTAAGAAGAGAATCCAATGTAGTCTGTCCTTGAGGATAAATTTGAATGATTGGGAAATTGGAGCGATGGCCAAAATCTGGAAAGGCGTAGAGAGCTGAAGCTGAACAAAGATAAGGACGGTATGAGACTTTGAGAAGATTGTTAATAAAAGGGGCATTTTCAGTCAGATCTTCATTTGAGGCTTGCAATTCGAACCCCCTTTGCCTCAATTCCTCTCAAAGTTATTGTGAGGTGCTCAAGTGCCATTGAAGGTGATCTTCTTTGTTTGAAATGCTATGTTAGATAAATTCTAATATTAATATACCACCAGAACCCAATGTGTTTTTCTGACAGTGGTGAGTCAATAGATCACCTTCTCACATTTTCCTTATGCTTGCTTCATCACAAATTTTGTGTTTCATCATTTTAGCATGACATAAGTTTCTTCTAGAACTGTGCAAAATCTTTTGCCAGACATTGGATGTGTGCAGTACTAAAAGGCACATCTTATGAGGAATGGTGCATTCTAATTGATGCATTTTGAAAAAAAAAGGTATGGAAATATATACAACAATCATTCAGGCACGCATGAATCTGGAGACTGATCGAGTGATGAGGCATTTCCTTCTATCTAAATATAGTGGAGATAGTCGAACTAGTCACACATAATGATGGATCACAACCACATTTATTCTTCGTTTTTCTTGATTAAGCTTGTGGTAAGAATGGGTTTCATTCTAGTGCCCAGAAATCAATTTGATGCAGCACAATAGAGATGATACAAAAGATCATGCAGAATGATGGCCAAGAATATCAATAAAATTCAAAGTGATGTAGCGGAAACAAAAAAAGAGAAAAAGAAAAGGTAAATACCTAATTTGAAACTTTTCCAAACCCAAAATCAAGGATCTTGGCCTCAACCAAGCTCGCATAAACCCAAGGAATCCACCTTTAGGGAAAACCACTCTTGGTTTTTAGACTTCACAAAGGAATAACACACTAGCCAAGAACTAGACAACAAGAAAATTATTTATTCATCAATTTCTTCATTCATTATAAAATTATGGGGTGGGGTTGCCTTTAAATAGGCTTACAAGTTTAAACAATTAAAAACTTGTCAAAATTATAAACTTCCTAAAATCCTTAACTTGCTAGCCAAGTTTTCTAAAATATAAAACTAAAAACTCACTTTCCTAAAATTAAAACAACTAACACTTAAAACTTAAAACTTTATAAGAAAAAACACTATTCCCGTTTTTATTTGACACTCCTTAGTAATTTGGTCATAACTTTCCTAAATCACATCGGATTTGCTTAATCTTGGTCTCGTTAAAAAGGTAACGGAATAATCTATCTAATTACACAAAAAATAAACCAAAATGACAAGTTTTGACCTTTGAAAATGTGGGGTAAACATAAAAAACGGGATTACTCTAAAAAAACAACCAACATCTTGGCACTAGTGGTCTTATTACATGGACACATAAAATAAACGTTACCCCCCTATAAGACCCTTATCAAACCATAAAACATTGTATTTTCCATAAATTGCTCTATGCGTGGACCCCAACAGGTCAAGTGTGGGCCCCACCTTGCTCTAATGTCCACATCACTAATGCCATGAAAAGTTCAAACACACATGGACAACATATGACTTTTAGAGGAATTCAAGGTATAGAAAGAGTAAAGGTAATAACTTTGGCCCTTCTGACTGGCAGCAAGACTCCATCATAGATGGGGTTGAGGGACAAAAGGATCCCATCATCCATTATATCATTTATCAGATTGTGAGAATCAAATGTTATTTGTGTCATCTAAAGGAATGCACAACCAACTGGCCCTAAAAATGGCCAAGAAGCAGTAGCTCCTAGGAAGCTTCTTCTTCATGAAATAATAACTGAATTGTAAAATATATTTAACATGTACAACTAAATATAGGAAGTTGATTAATAAAATGCAAAACTAAATACAGGAAGACGATTAATAAAATGTACAACTAAATACAGAAAGGTGATTAATAAAATGTATACCTAAATATAGAAAGGAGATTACTAAAGCAGCTGAGATTACAAAAGCCTACAATATCTATAATGAGTGGAGTGGTATGATAGGATTCAAGTAACTAAACCCCGTTGGAAAAATGTTAATTATCGGGAAGAAAAAAAATGTTCAGATGTTAATGACAATGACGGGCACAATGATGATAATGATGTTGATGATGATCTACAACATTATTAGTGAAGTTGAAGGTGGATGCCATAGTGAGTGGTAGCTAAAGTTGAGGTCAGAAGGGATTACAATTAAAACCAGGAAAAGAAGTGGGGCTGCCTGATTAGCTTCTGCTGGTATCAGAGTAAAGAACATGAAGTTAGCCAAAAGGAAAACAGAGGTGACTGCAAAACCAAATTATTTGAAACTTGAAAAGAAAATACCAAAATGAAAGTGAAAAAAAAAAAAAAGAGCATGAGTGCACCAACTCAAGATGAACTGATATAACAGTAGATACAAGTTAGTTCAAGAAAGATAGGAGAGGTCAGAAGGGGCTCAAAAGATTACAAGAGGGTGAGGTTGTCGGTGAAATGCTTAAAAGTAGCTTCTCAGGTAGATAAAGGAGTTGTAAGTAGAGAAAAAACATGCAATTACTATAATAAGTGAATGCAATTAGTATCTTAGTTGTTTAAGTATAATAATTCCTATATCTCCTAACACCTTAAGATATGGGTGAGTTCATTAATTAACCATTAACATGGTATTAGAGGTCGCGGGTTTGATCCCCGTAAAAGTAAAAATATTCTTCCAGACATAGTATTGCACGTGTGTGCACGAATTGTAGACTCGCACCTGGTTCCCTAAGTGTTCCTCCTAGGGGGGGGGGTGTTGAAGGGGGTGTTGAAGTATATTAATTCCTATACCTCCTAACACCTTAAGGTTTCGAGAGATTTGGTTAGTTGTGCCATTTAATATCCATTGAATATGAAATAAAACCTTTTCTAACTATTCCATTAACTACAGGAAATACACATAAGATATACATTAAGCATATTCCTCGACATATTTATTTTTGGAAGAAAGCATTAAAATAATTTTGACAATAGAAAATCCATAATAATGGTAAAATTCCCATGACTCCAACAACATGTACCTTCTATAAAGTCCAAAATTAGACCTGGATGGCAATGCAGCATGCATGTGCAAGAATTACCGCTAGCACATATGCACTTATACATACACATTCATGTCATGAGAAAGCATCACAGGATTTATGCATTCCTACATACATTTTCTTTTTGAAGTCTACATAGATTGTTATAGATGGTTATGTGCATAGTCATCTACACATAAGCCTTTGACAACCACAAGAAGTAGTAGCAGAAGGAACTAACCAGTGGCTGCATACGTTTCTTCCCAATAGGGTATTGATAAGGGTTAGGAGTCTTCATAGAGAATGCAGTAAACCACAGGATAAAACCTGATAGAAGATCAAGAAGTGAGTCCAACGTGGACGCTACGATCGCCAATGATCCGCTCCTAATGGATGCAAAAACTTTAGCAGAAAAAAGAACCATGTTTGCGATATTCGAAATTCTGATGGCAGTTGCCTCACTTCTAGCCAACTTGTCCTGCTCTTCCTAGAACCAACATAGTAACCATGTCAATCAAAGAAATTTGCTGCTGTATAAGCTGGGAAATGCTCTGGTAGAGGACACAGTAATTGAGTAAATGAATGCACATTTATATACCTTTGACATTCCAGGAAGAAAACCACGCTCTGCTAAGGTATCCATTTCATTGAACCCCTCCAACATTTCAACCTGCTGTTGATAGTATTCAGCCACAACATCATCTGGACCTGAATCATCAACAAACCAAAAAAAAAAAAAATCCAAAAAGGATTAATACAATTTCTTCAAGCATCATTTGTGCTTCACCTATTATCTAAACAGCAATGTTATAGCTTTGCCATATTTATACTTATCAACATATGCTTGTGTATATCATATAGATGAAGAAGTGTGAACTACATTCTTGCAGTAATAGATATTCCAGTATTCCAAAGTAAGAGGGATATGACAGGTTTTCTAGATTGCAGTGTCTGACACCTCAGTCCTGAATTTGACAATGACACATGTCATATATAAGTTATAGTAAGGCTACCAGGTATGTTTGAGTAAAAAGGAGGATTCCAACTAGGTGATAAATCTGCAAGCATTTTATAGATTCAATATAAAACTTCAACTGGTTTAATCAGCCTGGGAATATCAACAATATTTTACTTTAACATAATAAACAGGTTAGGCTGGCACAGAGAAGTAATTGAAACTGCTATTTAGAGCATACAAGTTTACCCATTTACAAGTAAATTTACAGTTCTACCTTCCCATCATCACTCCAGATAATGAAACTGAAGTTACTTCAAGCTCCAAGAGTATAAAAATTTCCCTAATCAAGAAAATCTACTTCCTATAGAAAGAATGGCTATAATATTTCAAAACCAAAAATATCCCCAATTTGCAGTCAGTGTTTTGCAGAGCTCTCATGAACTGAGTTAGAATAACCAAGTTGATTGAAACTCGAGGCAATCTGCCTTTGAAAGATCCCTTTCCTATTCTCAATCCCTCTATCCCCCCTGATCAATGAATGAGGCTCAACGATTCTCATCACAAAAGATACACATAAGGAGATTATAGTTTAAAGTTTGTGCTGAAAGAATCATTAAATTTACATGAAACCCAGTAAGGAGAACCCCTTAAACCTTTTACTTCCTCATCAGAAAGGGCAAATTTTGCTTAAAGTTCCATAAATCCTCAATAACTAAAAACATGGGAAGATATCAAATACAAGAAAAATGAATTAAAAACAATGAAATGAAATTCTAGCCAATTAAAGAAATAGAGTAGTAAAAGCCAAATGCATCAATAACATTCCACATGAAGAAAATCTTCAGAAAACAGAAAGAGCAACAGCGAATATTTCCATTAAACAATCAAAGACTGAAAAAAAGAATCAGATAAACTAAACAAATAAGGAACAAAGAAACCCTTATAATATAATAGACACAGACACGATTAGTTTGAAACAAAGATAACCTAAAACACCGAGACAGTCATGAAACCCCCGCGGCGGCTTCTCTCTGATATCGGAGAACTGAAACCCATCAAAGTTCAACCTCCAGGACCTCTCGCCATTGCCGGACTCCGGCAGGAGCCTCTCCTCCGACCCCTCGGGGTCGCAGCCGGAAGCCACCGTATCCTTCATTTACGGTTGTCGGAACAAAGAAAGCGCAAGAAATCTAAAACGCACTAGGGATTTCTTGATACGAGAGATCGAGTATCGTTTTTTTTGGGTTGTTGGGCTCCTTTTGTTGTGGTTACAAAAAGTGGATTTTTTTGAACCAGAACCGAATTTAGAGAGAGAGAGAATTGAGTGAAATTTAGAGAGAGAGAGAGAATTGAGTGATGAAAAGTGACTTGAGCAATGTAATGTCGTATGTGAGCAATGATTCCCTTTGCCAGTGAATCCGTGATGGTGATGGTTCTGGTAGGGCCCAAATTGGTGGCGGTTCGCGGTGGAGTGCCTGACATGTGACGACGTGAACCAGACACGTGATGACACGAAGCAAACATGTGATAAAGGGACTACGGTTGGCTTATACAAAAACCATTAGATTAGAATCCTCAATCTTAAGATTGCTTATGCTCCCATGAAATGGGGGGGACACGTTATGGACACCTGAGGAGGGTTCACCAAATCCTGGGGGTACACCGAATCCTAAGGGTAAGAAGTAACCCCAGGATTTGGTACGGACCCATTAATGACCGAATGAGGTCCACCAGCATTTGGGGAGCCGTATCTTTGGTCAGGGGCGGAGCCAAGATTTTTGCGTAGGTTGCGTAGGGGGGCAAGTCAAAGGATCATGTGTGCACCCACGATCAAAGGATAACATGTTACATAAAAAAAAAGTGAAAAACACCCCCCCAGAAAGTGTAAATCACTTTTTTAACGTGACATATCACCTAATGGTTGAGGGTGATATTCTCTACATCGCCCCTTTTACGACCTTTGGAAGCCATGACAAAGGGGGAGAATCAATTCACTTTTTGGGAGTGAAGTGACAACTCTAAAAGTGAATTGATTTTCCCTTCTACCTTGGTCCTTGTGCGTCGCAGAAGGAGGGCATCGCAAATGATATCAGGTCTATTGGTTGTGGGTACACTATTGACATCCATTAAGGGGCGCTCTTACTCCAATTTCAGGACAAGGATTCTTCAGGATTTTAAATCATCTATAGTCTCAAATGATAGGTGCCACTCCATTCGTAATCAGTGCATGACATAACACCTGACAAATGGTGTTTGAGTTAATACACATGGGTCAAAGAAAAGTATTATGGTAAATATACAATTAATAAGTACTTGTGCATTTATTAATCAAAATAGATGTTCTATCCAGGACACCAGGCAACTTCACATGGAATAAAATGGGTAGTACTTAATACTTGGATAGGATATTTGCACCCTTTGTCAGACATTGTGTCACATACTGAGCAGAGAATGGAATGTTTTTAGTTCAGCTAGATTGGCGTTGACAAGTCACATCCTGAGGAGAACATGGAGTGGTTCAGATTAGAGTTGACGTGAACTCATTTTCTTGTAAGGTGAGGCAACTGACTCCAATCTTAGGGTACTCACACATTAGGGGAGGGGGGAGGCAATTGATTTCAATTAGGTATAAAATTGGATTGGCCCATTAGTATTACAAGGGTATTCAAACATTGAGGTGTGCCCCCTTGGTCCTATTTGGCTCCGCCACTGTTCTCAACACCACTTTTCTGTGCATCACAGACACAAAGGGGGCAGTAGTGCAGAGGATACGAGTCCTGCATTAGGGGCTGACACATCAGCGGACCTTGGTCATCCATTTAAGGGTTGCACCAAATCCAAGGTGTAAGAAGCATGGTTTTTTTGGAGTGGAGATCATTGCCCAGATTTTGTGCGCACAAAAGATGTGTGTATGAATGGACTAGGTTGTGGACACATCAACATCAAAAAGTGAAAAGCATGCCTCCAAAATCTGGGGCAGATGCATTAACCCCAACCCCCTAATCCATGCGCACATCTTTTGTGGGCAGAAAATCTAGCCTTGGAGATCACCCATCCAAATCAAAACATTTGGTACAAAAATTATACAATAATTTCAAGAATGGGTCAGTCCCAATCAGATTGTGGATTGGATCAATTACAACCAATCTCGAGCCGGATGAGGTGATTTAGATCAAAATCGGCTGGTCTTTGAAACCATAGTTTTGAGAACCAGACCAGCCATCAAACCGGGAAGGTGGACGGTTTAGGTCCAACTGGGTTCAACCAGCATTGGTTTACATGATTTAACAGCGGTTTGCTCAAACATAAGCAAAATGTAATACAATACCAAAAAATAAAACAATTCATAATACATTATAAGGCTTATGACTAAGTTTCAAATTTTTAATATACCAAAAAATATAGAAAAATACCAAAAAAGTAAAACAATTCATGGAAAGTGGGATTGAAATGTGAAAAGACACATTTTTAGTTTTTTTCTTCATAATTTACTAAAAAGATAAAAACCGACTGATTTTATTAGAACAGGGTTATTAAAAACTGGTCGGTTTTCTTTAGTTTTAACTAGTTTTGCCAGTTATATTCGATTTTTGGAAAATCACTGTTTTAAACCTTTAGAGAACCGTTTATGGTGTCGGTTCAGGTTTAACCGGGTCAAACCACCCAGTCCGATCCAGTTCTCAAAACTATGTTTGAAACCAAGGCAAGAACTGTTGGATTGGAATCTTTTTTCTCTTTGTGAATAGTGATTACATAGTATAAATCACTTATTATGATTATATGGGGTTGGATTTGTTAATTTTTAGGTCTTGAAATCTACTAGGCAATGAATGGGCCCAAAAGAATATTTCATGTGAGAGGTCTTAAATTAATCAATATGTGGGTTGTATATCTTATATGAAGGGCCAATTAAACAAGCCCTAACATTTTACATGTGATTAGTGTTTAGATTTTGTGCTTATGGGCCTACTTACGTTTCTTTAGTGAAGTTTCATCAAGAAAGATCGTGGGGAATTAATGTATTCATGCAATGGCATATTATAAGGTGATTTGAAGGCGAATCCATGATTTTTTTTTTGGTAATTGAAAATATTTCATTAAGAGGACCTAGAAGACTCGCCCAAGAAAGACCAACGCGGACAACCCATTCTTAACTATAATTTTATTGCTAATTAATTGAGTTGGTGTACCTATCTTTTAGTGTTTAGTAAATAGCTATTGTTAATTTAAATAATAAATTTTGATTTTTTTAATCACTTGTGCTGTATCTAAGAGTCAAATTAAATCATCTCCAATGGACAGATACCACTCCATTACCAATAAGTGTGTGACATGTAGTTAGACAAGGGTCATGTGGCCTGACAAGGGTGTTTCAGTCAGTACACATGGTCATAAGGAGGTACTATAATAATAATGATAAGTGCTTGTACTTTTATTATTAGATATCGTGTCACATCGTAAACAAAGACTGGAGTGGTGCCAGTCCAGTCATACTGGAGATGCTGTGAACTCCAATTAAGACTGACAATAAATAGGGAACAACTTATTCTCTCCAGAATGTTAAACCGAAGGATGGATACTTATGCTAATCAATTCAAGGTTGGACTTGGATGGTATAGTTGATTCCGCCATGACAACAGAAAACGCCTAAACAGAAGATATTCCTTCGAGGAAGATACTCCATCGAGGTTTTAAATATAACGAAGGATTCTGATACAACGAGGTGTCCCGAACGATCTCAATTCTTCTGTCACCAAAGATACTGTGATCACTGCATGACCACACCACAGGCCAACACATAGATAGGGATGACAGTGTTTGACACGATCAGTGAACTCGATACAAATCCAACAATAATTACTGAGTTAGGGCTTATTATAATTGTGTTTCGGGTCAAAATGGGTCAACCCATTTAGACATGATTAATAATTGGGTCATGTTCGTGTTGACCCATATAATCATATACCCTTAATTCAACACAAATTGTCACCCTTATCACACGACCTGTGAGCTCGACATGTATCCAACATGGACTAACTTGATTTGACACAACTAATAAATTGATCATGCCCGGGTTGACCCAAATAGTCATATTCATTTAACTCAGCACAAAACGGACCAAAGTCGCCAACACGAATTGCCACTCTTAGACAGAGTGAATTCTATAAAAAATAATTAAAAAAAAAAGTAATTAGCCAAAAAAGGTACCAAATTCAAAAATACACCATGTGCTGACTCTGATGCACATCATACAATACCAATTTTGGTCATAGATATTTTGCTCCCATCCCAAGCTGATCCTTTACATCTTCCGTTCCACATGCTCTTTAAAGTGGTGGTGCTAAAAGAGTCCGGTTTCAATACGCAAGCTTACATGACAAGATACTGGATAAGTCACCACAAAAATGATAAATGTCCTAGTTGGAGTTGCAAAATAACATTATTAGTTCTTTTATTCTTTGATAACAAGACACAACAAGATATATTAATAACATAATAAATACTGTTCAAGAGCAGTTACATCACAGAAAAGATTGGGTCCCAATAATGGAAGGGGGATGAAAGACCGGTCCAAACATGATGTGGAACCCCCATCACTCTTGGCTAACCGGTCAGCCACAAATAACATAATTAGTTCATAGTAGTAACTTGGACAAATCCCTAAAAATCCAAAGCAAATTCCATTTTGTCTCAGTTTCTTTTGGACTATTAACTCCTCCAATTAAATTCAATGATTTTATCGTGATGTTAGAAAATGATTTTTTAATCAATAAAAAAAAAATTTGTGTTAAAAAATAAGTGATACTCAAGCTTTGGCACTGTAGTGATCCAGCCAAACAGACAACAAATGGGAACAGGTCGAGCCCTAGCTAAATCCACAGATCCTTTGCAAACCATGGTAGCTCCTTCACTTAATTTATGAATTTCAAGTTTGTAATATGAACTTAAACCCATGTTGTCTGTTATATTTGAAGTATATATATAAGATTTAAAATGAATCATGTATTATATGTGTGTGTATTATGGGTTTTTAGTTGTGTGGACCAAATAGGTTTACATGAGTGACTTAAGCCCATGAGAGTGTTTAAAAGATTGGAGGGAATTTTGAATGAAAAGTTTTGTTTTAAGTTTT
>JAOXJP010245683.1:0-22631 GCA_025762735.1 Platanus orientalis | reverse complement strand
CCACTTCACAGCCACCCTTCTAGAACCCTCCACCTCACCCTTCACTCCCCACCACTCATTCCCACCCCTTTCCCCATTCCACACACCTCACCACTCTCAACTCTCCCTTGCTACCACACCCGCCTTAGTCCCCATTATAAAACCCCCTGATTCATTGAGGGGGAGGCCAACAAAAATCAAAAAAAAGAAAAAAAAAAGAAAAGAGGGAGAAGGAAAGAAAAGTAAGGAAAAGAAAGAGAAAAAGAGAGAAAGAAGAAGAAAAGGAAAAAGGAAGAAAGGAAGAAGGAGACCCCAACGGTCAGGTAGGTCCTCTCCCCCTCCCTCTTTTAAATTTGAAAGTGACCCCCTCATGCTGTGATGACCCCACTCCCATGCACTTGTCGTGAAACATGGGGGAGACAAATTGTCTCCCCCTTTACTGTTTTTCTTGTATGCTTTCATCAAAGCAGTGTTCTCTTTTGTTTTTTTAACTAAAATGGGGACCAATGACTTAGACGATATGTCACTGATCCTTAGACCTTCCAATGTGTCCAATTTGGACCCCTAAAGGTGATGATTGACGATGAGAATGAGCCCCATTCTACCCAGTTAAAACAGTGTACTCATACACTGTCTAACAGAGTTAACCACCATCTTTGATTTTTTACTCCTTAAAAAATGATTTCAGTTCTAATTATTTTTTCATTGTTTAGTTAATTGACTTAAGTATGTAATTAATTTTTTATAAACATATTTATTAATTCTTACTAATTTACTGTAATTTATTTTTTAATACATGTCATGCTGTCCAAAAACTGTCTTTAAGAAGCTAGTTAATGTGTTTATATCATAACTTTGTGTATATAATGAATCTGGGCCTAACATTTTAACTGAATATGCATAACTCACCCCTTGACCTCCCTGTCAAATTTGGGACCAACCCCATTTCTAAATTTTGAGCAGTGGGTCCCACAAGTTGAAATTTATTGTGAAAACTATGTCAAATGCACAGTACCCCTCCCTTTGGAAAAATCCAAAAATGGGTTCTACCTGATTCCCAAGAGTTGGGATTACTTAGAGACCCTTCTGAGGAAGTCACCCAGCCTCCTGAAAAATCCCAGGGTTAGTGGACCCCAAGAATTAGCCCAAAAACCTAGGAGAAAGTTGCTAGATTTCTGGAAAGTGCATAGTATGTGAAAGATTAGGCATACCCATTGTTCAGGCATACTTTGGCCTTTCAGGCATACCAGCAAGAGAAATTCTCAGATTGCCCTAAACCCTTTGCTAACTCATAATGGCCCATCAGCCTTTAAAAAACAATTTATTTTAGGGCTCTAGTTGGCTAATACATCATCAAGATCAAAAGGGGCCCAATTAAGGTAGTACGCCTGATCTTTCACTTAGGCGTACCTGATCAAAGTGACCTTTATCTCTATCCCTAGGTGTCTGACAATTCATATAAACCCACAGACACATAAAACTGTTAAGATACACCTTCTATATGAATTCCAGAACTTGGAATTAACTGTGACGGCCAAGTGAGACCCAACTGAATCCATATGCTTGAACTTTCACTCTGTGAAAGATCAGGCATATCAAAAATCAAGTGTATGCCTGAAAGATTAGGCATACTAACACAAAACTCTCCTAAACCTTTTTTTTCTTCACTGTTTAATGTAACTTTAAAAAAATGGTTAGGTCAAAGGAGCCACCTTAAAAGGTGGGTAATTGGGGTGCCTAACACCTTCCCCAATTGCAACCAAATAACTTACCTAGAACTTTGGAAACTAGACCCAGTAAAGAGAGTCAGAATCTAGGCTTGAGTGCTTAGCTAGGGTCCCAAAAGGGCCCACATCTTCCCTTCCCTAGGAAAGGAGGTAGGTGTCTAACATCGCCTATAAAAACCCGAGTTGGTAGCGACTCCGGAAACCACAACCCAGGAGCCAATAGGCCAGGCTTCGGTTCATCCCCGAAGTGGGGTGGGTAGACCTCCCTGGTCTTTCCACGATGCCCACAATGATTCTTCTTCTTTAGAAAAATATTTTCAAACACAACTCTCCTTTAGGGGAGGTTCTAGAGGAAAAAAAGGATGAGGTTTTCATCGTGGAAGAGGAGGGAGCAATGTTGGAAGAAATTAAGAACTTGAAAAGGAAGAAAATGAATCTTCTTCTTCTTCTTCTTCTTCTAATCATGGAAGAGGTAGATGACGACCTTTATCCCAAGTTCAATGCTATCATTGCCAAAAGTTTGGTCATATCATAAAGTTTTGTAGAAAATGATTGGCGGAGGAAAACAAAAAAGAACCAACTTTCATGCATGAGAAAAACCAAAGAAAAAAAGAAGACATTCTCTTTCTTGCTTGCAATGTGTAAGAAGTTCCTCTTAATGAAACTTGGTATCTTGATAATGGTTGTTGTAACCACATGATGGAAAACAAAAGCGTGTTTGTGAACTTGGATGAGTCAATCCAAAGTGAAGTTAGAAGGGGTGATGACAAGAGGCTTTCAGTGAAAGGAAGTGGTGATATTGTTCTTAAATCAAAGGAATGTGTTAAGCACATCTCCAACATCTTTTATGTTCCCGGCCTCAAGCATAATCTCTTAAGTATTTGACAACTCCTTTTGAAAGGACACAATGTCTATTTCAAGGAAGGTGCATACGAGATCAATGACAAGAACAATGCTCTCATAGCCAAGGTGAGAATGACTCCAAACAAAATGTTTCCTTTAAAGTTTTCAACTCAAGTTCATCCTTGCTTCAACAATACTATGAAAGAGAATTCATAACTATAGCATCTCCATTACGGTCATTTGAGTTTCAAGACTCTAGCCTTAATGAGGAAGAAGAATATTATCAAAGGCATGCCCAACATCAACCTTCGAGATCAAGTTTGTGAAGGAAGTGCACTTAGAAAACATCATAAAGATTCATTTTTCATTAGAAAAGCTTGGAGAGCATCACAACCACTTGAGCTCATACATTCGGATCCTTACAGGCCCATACATATGACTTCGATTAGAGGTAATAATTATTTTCTTACCTTTATTGATGACTACAGTAGAAAGACATGGATTTTTTGTCTTAAAGAAAAATTAGAAGTCTTTGAATGTTTCAAAGGTTTCAAGGCCTTGGTTAAGAAGTAAAGTGGTTTCATGGTGAAAACTTTGCATTCCAATCGAGGTGGTGAATATTTGTCTCATGAGTTTGAAAATTTCTTAAAAGAAAATAGCATATGGCATAAATTCACTACTCAGTACACTCCTCCAAAAAATGGGGTTGTCGAAAGGAAGAATAAAACAATCATGTATTTTAGGCAGAAGCCTTAGCATGTGCCATCTATTTTTTGAATCGTGCTTCTTCCAAAAGTGTTCAAGAGATGACTCCTTAAGAAGCTTGGAGTGGTCATAAACCATGTGTTGGATACTTGAGAATTTTTGGGAATACTGGAAATTCTCATTTACTGGATGAAAGAAGAAGGAAGTTGGATGACAAATTCGAAAAATGCATCTTTGTTGGGTATAGTGAAAGTTCAAAAACATACAAATTGTAGACCCAACATACTATTGCTACGACCTGTTGGTTAGTCATCAGATTAAAAAATGTTTTGTCTTAAAGGAAAAGATAATGGAGCTAGCTCGGTAGGGAAAGATTGAGCTTGACCCAAGTGATGATGTGGCTGATACCAACATGGTCACAATCACTTTTGGATCATTAGAGCCCACATCACTCTTTGACTCTCCTATCATCAAGAAACTATCTCCGTATTGGGAGCAAGCATTTTCTATTTTTGGATCAAAATTCAAAAGATCGCAGGACAGAGAATAGTGCTTTGTCTAGGTATGAAGAAAAGGATAATGAATGGTGGACTATTGTCACTTAGCGTAAGCGTTGAACTCAGTTCAGACCAGACTCATCATCTATACAACCAAAGATGACAAAGTGAAGGACCTGACATAGAGCCAATTCAAAGAAGAGGAAATCTATAAGAGGGAAAACGTCACGGTTACCACCTGCTTCTTTAGCCAAGCTTAGAAAACCTATAAGGAGGCATATAACCCTAAAATATTACATGTCTAAGGGGTTCTTACCTAAGGATGATGTGTCCTCATGCATGATGACATGCTATGTAACACATGCTGAAGATGAACCATCAAAACAAAACCTAGACACATCTAAGAAAAGCTCAACAAGTTCAGATCATCAAGAAAAGCTAGACTAGGGTGATGGCGGTTTGATAGCAGAGGTACCCATTCATCTTAGTCTCTCTGATTTGCTTTTTCTCTTAAAGGATGTTAGGCTCGCTGTAGCTCGTGTCTTGACCAATCTTGCACAACGTAAAGAGGAGCTCTCACTCAACAACAAGGAAGAGAAGTTTATTTCATGCATGGAAATCATCACTTTCACAGACGGAGATCTATAGCTCAGGTCTCACCCACATAATAGACCCCTTTATGTCATGGGGTATGTTCAAGAACATAAGGTGAGATGAATCCTCCTTGATTGCGGATCCGTTGTAAACATCATGCCCATCTATATGATGAGGCAAACCGACAACTCCACTGATGAATTATCCCATAGAAAGCTAACAATTGAAGGATTTAACCAAGGGGGTAATGTGTCATTGGCATGGTTTGATGAAAGATTACAATCAAAGTCCTCATCAGTTTGGTTTTATTTCATGTCATCAATGTGAAAACTTCGTATCACTTACTTCTCAAGCAATCATGGGTACATGAGCATGTAGTGGTGCCATCTACTTAGCACTAATTCTTTAAATATTATTATGATGGGGTTCAAAAGTGAGTGGTTTCTGAAGACAAACCATTTACCAAAATGGAGGCCTACTTTGCTGATGCTAAATTCTATGAGGAGAAAGAGATGATTGCAAAAGCCTTTCTCATTTTGGTTCAATCTTTTAGGAAAATCTTAACTGGTGAAGTTTCTTCTACAAATAATGTGCCAAAAATCCATGAGTCTAAAGAAGAAAATGAAATTTTAAAAGAGATTCATTCATCATCCAATTTAAATAAAGATGATAAATGGATCACACCTACACCATCACTTTCTAAAACCCTTGAGTTGATGAAAAAACCGTCTGAGGTTGTAAAGCCAAGATTTGTACTCCATTACATTCCCAGGTCTCAATGAAGAATGGGACAATCTCCATTTGAAGCAGTAATACCACAACTCAAACCTACTCTCTTGTGGTGACTTTGATGTGCTTAAGGACGAGCTAGTTCTAATCTAACTAATTGAAAACCCTTAGTTGAAAAGCCCCCACTTAGGGATTTTGTGATCTCATCAATAACTCCTACAAGGGAAGACATATCACCAATTAGAAGGTGTCATCAAGAATGGTGCAATCCCAAGATTGGCAAGGCAAGGTAATATAAAGTGTAGGGTATGGAAGATGTAAGCCTAAATCACTAACCAAACTTCCTCCTGATCTCACAAGAGAAAAAATACACGGATTGATGCCAACACAATATAAATTATTAAGAGAATGATATAGGGTTTCTACTTCTCGCTTGGGCATCAAGTTCACACTAGAGCCACCTGTCAAAATCTTAGGTAAGAAGACAACGACAAATCATATCACAATGCAGGTTACCAAAGAAGCTAAAAGGAAAAAGAATGCAATAAGAAGTCGTTTATCTGTCTTTGATTGCATAGGCCAATCGAATCAACACACTTCATGTTCGAGCAATTAGGACAAAAACCCACTTCAATGCTTGATCAAAAGGCACCACTGCAATCTGACATGATGACCAACATCAACTTGCAAAATAGCCTTAAAAGTTCTAAGTCACATAAGAGGAAGTCAAGAAAGAGACATAAATACAAAGCACCTTTTATAGCTTTAAAATCAAAAGAAGAGCTGCATAGTTTGCTTCCTTCTCATATGAGATGCCAAGCTATACTTGAAGTGTCTTTAGAGGATGCTTTATTAGTTAATAGGTAAATAATCATCCACACTAACTAGTCCCAATCTCAACATATCAATGAAAATCTTCTCATTGAAGAGAGTACTATTGAAGTAAACCATGTGACAATTGAAGAACACTTTGAGGAGGGGCCTTCTTCTTCTTCAGGCGATGAGCTTGAAGATGCCCCACCTCTTTTTGATGAAGGGTGGAAGCTACTATTGATGAATTGAAATAGGTCAACCTTGGGATAGAGGAGGATCCTCGATATACATTTATCAATGCCCTCATGAACCCTGAAGAAGAGGTAGCATACGTAACTCTACTTCAAGAATATTGGGCTGTCTTTGCCTGGACATACCAAGAGATGCCTAGGTTCGAACCTAAGGTACTTGTTCACCATTTAGCAATTAAGAATGCTGTGTGCCTTATCAAGCAAGCACAACGTTGTTTTCAACCTAAATTAGCCCTACGAATTGAGGCTGAAGTGAATAGGCTCATTGAAGCTGGGTTCATCCACGAATTTAGATACTTTACATGGATTACAAACATAGTCCTAGTGAAGAAGAATGGGTAAATCCAAGTTTGTGTAGACTTCTGTGACTTGAAAAATGCATGTCTAAAAGACGATTTTCCTTTGTCAATTTTAGGGTTGATGGTCGATGCAACATTAGGACATGAGTCTTGTCCTTCATGGATGGATCTTTTGGATACATTCAAACATGGATGATACCTAGAGACAAAGCTCACCACATTCTGAATCTCGAGAGGCATCTTCTACTATAAGGTGATGCCCTTTGAACTCAAGAATGTTGGTGTTACCTACTAGCATGCCATGCATAAAATATTTGATGACATTGCATAAGGTGGTTGAGTGTTACATTGATGATCTTGTGGTAAATTCTAGAAATTAGACTGGCCATTTAAAGGACCTTTGCAACGTCTTCAACCATCTATGGGGAGGAACCAACTCAAGATGAACCCATTGAAGTACGCTTTTACTATAACCTCGGGAAAGTTTCTTGGGTTCATTGGTCATCATTGTGGTATTGAGATCGACCAATCTAAAATTGACACCATTTAGAATATGCTTGAGCCCCAAAATTTAAGTGAGTTAAAAAGTCTTCAATGATGACTTGCCTACATTCAGAGGTTTATCTCTAACTTAGCAGGACAATGACAACCATTCAATCGACTAATAAAGAAGGATGTGCCATTGAATGGGACGATGCCTATAGAAATGCTCTTAAGAGTATAAAAGAATACCTACTAAAGCCTTCAATTTTGGCGGCACCAATCCTAGGGAAGCCACTCATCCTCTACATTGCAGCCCAAGGACACTCTTTGGGAGCTTTATTAGCATAGGTCAATGAACAAGGAAAAGAAAATGTGCTTCATTATTTAAGATGAACTGTAGTAGGTACTGAGGTGAATTACTCACTATCAACACCCAAATTTTGACTCGGGTCATCTAATGGAATGAAGAGCAGCAAAACAACATTTAGACATCAAGACCTTTAGCACCTTGGTTAACGAGAGAAAATTGGACCCTAGGAGGTTAGGCATCTCTTGTGAAGTCTTCCCTAGATATGTCGGTCACAAAAGGCATCATCCATACCATACCATGTATAGTGTATGTATCAGCCCAAATACACCATTTCTAGTCAAATCTTGATTCCCTAAGAAGCATCAGCATGACTATGAGAGATCACATGCAAGACCACTAGATATATTACCTTTAATTTCCATGTCGGGAATTGATGTAGTAAGACTGATGCTTCGAAAGGTAGCCAATGGACATCTGTACATCATTGTGGCTATTGAATACTTCACTAAATGAGTTGAGGCTATATTTCTATCATTAGTCACAATGAAGAACATAGCTAGATTCATTCGGAGAGACATCATTTACTGATATGGTGTTCCCAGCAAAATCATCACTAACAATGCAACTAATTTTGTGGAAAAGGACCTTGAACTGCTCTGCAAAAAGTTTAAGATTCACCATCATTGATCTTCTCCATACAGACTATAGATGAATGGAGCAGTGGAAGTAGCTAATAAGAACCTCAAGAAGATTTAAAAAAGATGACTGCTAATCACTCTAACTGACATGAGATGTTTCCCTATGAACTTATGACCTATAGGACATCAATCCGTACTTCGACAGGGGCAACCACATATTCTTTAGTCTATGACATGGAAGCAGTCCTACCAATTGAAGTTGAAATTTCAAGTCTCCGACTCTTAGCTGAGGCACAAATGCCAGAATCAGATTGGGCATAGGTTCGACATGATCAGCTAAATCTTATTGATGAGAAGAGATTACAGGCAGTGAGCAATGGGTAGGCATATTAAAGGTGCATAGAAACTGTTTTCAAAAAGAGGGTTAGACCCAAGGATGTTGAAGAAGGAGATTTAGTTCTCAAAAAGGTGCTCCCATATGAACAAGCACCACAGGGGAAACCTTGGCCAAATTATGAAGGACCTTTCATCGTCAAATAAAAGTTATCCAGTGGGGCATTACTATTGGGAAATATGAACGGATAATACTTCCCTAAATTTGTAAACTTGGACCAAGTAATATGATTCTTTGCTTGATTAATGTAAACCTGATTTGTATTAAAAACCTCAAAATGAGAAGGCCTTGAATTGTCATTTTTGTAAAACATTCTTCCATTCATTTATTTTTGCATCCATAAAATCATGATCATTTCTACATACAAATCCAGAATAGAAGAATCAATTGTTCAAAAAAAAAAAAAAAAAAAAAAAAAAAAGGAAGAAAGCAAAAGAAAAAGAAGAAGAAAGAAAAGAAAGAAGAAAGAAAATATATAAATAACCATGATTTTCTTCAAAAACATATAAGGATTTCGTTGAGAACCATAATCATACCAAACATGGAGATTTTGTAGAGAACCATGATCTTACAAAACATGGGGATCTTATAAAAAACCATGATCTTCCTCAAAACATGGAAATCTTGTACAAAACCATAATCTTCTTCAAGAAATTGGCATTTTGTAGAGAACCATGATTTTCAATTGCAATAAGTCTCTAACTAAGAGTTATTCATATTCATATATCCAAACCCTTCAAATCCTGCCTATTCAAAGGCAAATCTTGAAACCCTCAATAAAGCCATTCATTCAGCAATACAACCATTTGAACCCTTTAGCACTTTGAGAAGTTCAAGCACAAGTCAGCCATTTAACCAATTCATAACAAGAACATATAACCCACCCAATCAAGTCCCAAAAGCCCAGACCTGTCTGAGGATAGGGGGAAAAAGGGACAAAGACAAAAGAAATATATTAAAGCTCAGAGTGAAAATCGGAAATGGCACTTTGACCCAGTCTTGGCAAAAATGGAGCAAATTAAGTCGACACTTAAAGTGAAAACCAAAAATGGTATTCTAAGTCAAGTCAATCCAAGTCATGAGCACACAACTTCTAAAATCATCATTTGGAAAAGCAGAAACAAAGCCCTCAAACATAAGCAGAAACAAAGCCCTCAAACATAGGCATGTAATCCCATTCTCATGAGGGAAGCACATTCAATATTCCAAATTTACAAACCCTTCATACCTTGTTCAAACTAGGCATGTCATCATAGCATATGAAAAACATGACCCTATGTGCTCAAGAGTCATATAATAAGTCATCCTTGATGTTTAAAGACCCTGAGTGGCCTAATTTTTCAAAATCAACGGAAGATATTTTCACAAAATAAATCTCAAACCTCTTTAAAAAAGAAAATACGAAGTCCAGCTGATCCAGGCTTCAAGCTCAATCATCAATCAATCAACACCATCAACTATTGGCCATGCCGTTTGTTCACTAAAGATAGCCTTCTACATAGCCGTCGATAACTCCAGGATCAAGGAGCAGTAAAATAATCTGAGACAAAGTATCATCTCCAGTAAGTTGCCATTCACGACCGAATAAATTTCCATTCATGGCCCAACAAATTGCCAATCACGGCCCAATAAATTGTCATTCACAGCCCAACGAATTGTCATTCATGGCACAACAAGTTGCCATTCATGATCAAGCAAAGCTAGAGATGATAAATCATCTCCCAAAAAAACAAATGAAAGAGAAGAGATGATGTCCCATCTCTCATCAATTGAGAATAGAGATGACTCATCATCTCCTTGCAAATGAAAAATGTAGAGATGATCTCTCATTAATTGAAAATAGAGATGTCACATCATCTCCTTGCAATTGAAAGAGCAGAGATGATGTCCCATTTCTCATAAATTGAGAATAGAGATGACTCATCATCTCCTTACAAATTAAAAAGTAGAGATGGTGTCCCATCTCTCATCAATTAAGAATAAAGATGATGCACCATCTCCCAACAAATGAAAAAGTAGAGATGATGTCTCATCTTTGATTAATTGAGAAAGAGATGAGTCATCATCTCCCTGCAAACAAAAAAAAGCAGAGATGATGTCTCATCTCCCATCAATTAAGATTGGGGATGACACATCATCTCCTAGCATGAATTAGCAAAGTCCACCTATGTCAAGAATAATCAAATGAAATCATGAACTGTCAAAGTCAACATGCGGCAAACAATCCGATGATACATCATCACCCTAATCAAGCCCATAATCACAACAATGTATAATTGAAAATGATGCATCAATCAATTTCAACCTTGTTAAATTTTAGGTCACGTAAAGGTTCAGTGAGGACTCTCCCTCAAATGAAATGGTTGAAACCTTCAGCATCACAAATTACCTATCAAGTATGGGAAAATGTCGATCCTCCCTTCATCGCCTAGTAACATGACAAACATGAATATAAAGCACCGATCTCTAGAGATTTCCAAGGTTTTCAGAGTTAAACCCAACACTTATTGATATGCCCCGCTTAGGCCACTGCAGGTTTGGTGAGGGACTTTAGGTCTTGCCTCACCAGAAAGTGCCAAAACCTTGACAAAATTGATTGTCTTTTGGGTATAGACAAATGTCCTCATCACTTCATAACCCATATACCATGACAATCGTCCTTGGAAATTGGTTGAAACAGGTATATATCACTGATCTATAAGGATCTCCATGGCTTTCAGAGTTAAGCCCAAAAACTTCTTGATATGCCCTGCTCAGGCTACCCTAGGTTCGGTGAGGGACTCTTGGTCTTGCCTCATCAGAAATGACCAAAACTGTTGACATAGCTGATTATTTACTTAGGTATAAACAAATGTCGTCCTCATTCCATAGCCTATACACCATGACAAACGCTTTTAGAAATTGGTTGAAACATATATATAGCACTGATTCCACAGAATCCCCATGGCTTTTGAAGTAAACCTAATTTTTTTTTGACTTACCTCATGCAAGGCGCGTAGATTCAATAAGTCTAGTTGGTCCCCGACTTTGTAGAAAGGCCTTCATAGATAACCTCAAATTTAGGTGTAGGTAGGTGTCATCACTTCATAGCCTACGTATTATGTCAACCATATTTGTAGATTGGATGGTTGAAACAAATACGTAGCACTGGTCTCTCAGGATCCAATGGCTTTTGAAGCAACCCTAAACCTATTTGCAATCCCAGAAACATGAACAAATTGCTGCGTAGCATCCTAGTTGTTTGGATATAGCTGAATGCTACACTTCCATTCATAGTCTATGTATTATCTTAGTGTTAATACTGTTAGGAAGTTGCATATAATACATAGAAATAGGTTCCTTGTTATAACAACCTCCATAGATTCTGGAGAGAGCACAACAACATCTCCAGTCTTGATTGGTCCTCTACTTACACTTTGTCAAAGACGGGACTACTATAAGGTATGACCCACCTGTGATGCCTATTTATGAGGATGTAAGCACTCACCACAATTCATTCCATGGTCTGTGTATATCCTAAGGCCCTAGTGGGACTACTAGCTTTGCTTGAAGAATCCTCCTCATAGCAAAAGGGTTTGCTTGTGTGAAAAACCCATCACTGCTTCTCGGGAAAAAGCTCATAACATTTCTCTACATGTCCAAACTAAGGCCTGCCTTCCAGTTCAAATTTGGTACATCTTAGTCAATACTTTTAAACGGCTTTCCTAGAATTGGCTACTCTTCATTCAGTCTCTCATCAGTCGCATGATTTACTAACGGCTACCCTGTGACATCTACTTGGCTTCAAATAACAAGCAATGTCATACTCTAATTCATCAAGTCTATGAAATGCTAGCTTCTGGCCATAGTCTAATCAACTATCAAGCTTAAGTAGTATCGTCATATCATGAGTTACTTATGAGAAAAACCCTTCCATAGCTTCTCGGGAAAGAGCGCAATAACATTTCTCTATAAGTTCTAACAATCACCGCTTAACAAATCGACCTATTAGCACCGACTTAGGTGACACTAGCTTATTGGGACATAAGCATGTGTCACATTCACTCTCCAATGTTGTTTGTTATACCTACTTTAGCAAAAAACTAGGTTGTTATCATCTAGGCAAGGCACAACACTTGATCCTACGGGATCCCATCCTGACTTTGGAGAGAGTCATTATAAATTCTTCCTTGCACGTCCCCTTGCCTTGACAATGTTTAATTGGGATGAAAATATTGTCATGGAGCAATCCATAGCCTATGTAGCCATCGCTTTATGAATACGTAGCACTAACCTCCTAAGGTCTCCTAGCTTTTCTAGAGAGAACTTCCAAAATATCTCTGTGAGTCCTATAAAATACGACATTTACCTAACCGAGATAGGGCCAACATCGTAGATCGATCCATCTAAGTGTCATAATTGATGTGAAGCTACATGCAGTCTTCAAGAGTGATATTTAGCACATATGTGTAATGATTGATGTAAAACCTGAGTAGTGTTTAATCATGACACATATCTTTTTCCATAGTTTTTCTAGGGAGAGCTTCATTAACATCTCTCCATGAGTCCCATTAAAACTCTCAAGCACAGTCACAAAAAGACTTCTAAGTAATCAAATTTTTAAATGAACCAATGATGACTTAATTCAATAAGTACATAACATGTTGTACTTCAAGCAACTTATACAACTTAATCATCGAGTAAGCCAGAAACAAATACAAGTGCATAAGTCATCTGAATGGTTCATTATGTTTCAAGCTTTTTGCATGATAAGTTTTCCATGATATTTTCATAGCAGTTATGCCCTATGTTGATGACTTATAAGTCTCCTGACGCAGGTATATGCTAATAGCAACACCCTAGAAGCTAGAGAAAGTACTAATTGCTTGCATATAATTTATGGATAGCCCTCCTTTTCTAAAACAAAGAAAGTAGCTATATCAGTTGTCACCCATTTTTGAAACTCTTGAAGGCATTTTCCACCATTCTTGAAGGAATTTATAAAACACCGAAATGATTAACTCTCAACTCAAGAAGGAATTTTAAAAGAAAATTCATTTCAAAACCTTGACCCACAAGTTAAGGACAAGTTTCAACCCACCATTATTTTCTCAGCCAAAACTGCTCCAAATTTTCAAAACCACTCACCCATATCCATAAGTTACATGCAAGGAAAAAGTACCATCTCGCCCAAGTAAAAATTTGGGCACCTCCTTCTTTGCTATGTATGGTACACCCACACATACCAAAGAGGGGCATCTATCAAAACCCAAATTTTGACTCAGGTCATCTAATGGAATGAAGAGCAATAAAGCATCATTTAGGCATCAAGACCTTAAGCACTTTAGTTTAGGGAGTGCAAATTGGATGCTAGGAGGTTAAACATCTCTTGTGAAGTCTTCCCTAGATATTTTGGTTGTAAAAAGCATCATCCAAATCATACCATGTATAGTGTATGTATTAGCCCAAATACACCATTTTTAGTTAAACTTTGATTCACCAAGAAGCATTAGCAAGACTATGAGGGTCCACATTTAAGACCACTAGATACATAACCTTCAATTTCTGCAACCTCTGTAAGCCTTCTCATAGAGAAGCATCATAGGCAAAAAAATTACCATTTTGCCCTTTGACCTTCAAAAGCTAAAATTTGATATCTTCACACATTGTCTACAAATTCTTCAGCCTCCATAAGTATTCCCATGGTGAAACATCACAGGCGAAGAATTATCATTTTTACCCCTTTTATCAGCATAAATAAAAATTATTATTTTATCCTTTTGCCTTTAGGACTTACCCCTAGACCCTCAAATGACCCCTAGAGCTTCTCCAATCACTTGATTTGTGTAAAGTTAGGTTTTGCATACTCCAATCTCCACCACCTTCGAGGAACTTATCTCAAGGACAAAATTTTTAGAAAATGACGATAGCTAATTTCTCAACCTTCGAAAACCCTTAGCCGAAAAATGACATTTAAACATCTCTCAAAGATTCATCTGGTGTTAGAATTTAGAGTTATCTTTTAGTCTTAGAGTTATCTTCAATCAATAATTTCACCAAAATGAAGCATCTGAGCTCTCTGACACCTATGAAATCTCAAATCTTCTTTAAGGGGTGGAAAATCATTTATGGTTGTATTTGCCGTTATTGGGTCTAGAATGTTCTCTGGACCTCTAAACCTCAATAAGTTAGTGCCCATCTCTTTTAGATTCATGAAGCGCTCGCAAAAACCCTAATGAAAAAGATCATTGGAAGAGTTAATCCACTTGGTTTCTCCTAATTACTCAAAAAATGAGCTACACATTTAGGCAAAATGCCTTGTGCTCAACTGAACCCCGAGAATGCATCGGAACTCCAAAATTTAGTCTGTTAGTGGCCACCCCTCGGTAATTCCGAGACCTTCAAAAGCCCATCCCCTCAATAGCTTTGGTAACTTCTGTAAGCCTATCCACTACATTTTCTCTAAGCCAGGATGGTACTTAATTCGTTTATTTTTGACACTTAGAAAGCCCCCAGGAACTCTCTCAAACTTAGAATATAGTTAGGTCAAGCCTTTTTTCTTAGTTTTTGACCTACCTTCAAAAGACTATTTCACGAATCCAAGCAACAGAAGGTTCCTGCTAGTCTAACACTGTCATTCTCCAATGAGCTACAAGAATAGTTTATCGTTGAGCAACCCTGCTTCGAAAATTTCTCGGTAACTACCTGGGAATCCGTTGGATGAGTTGTTAACTCCTGTAGACTCCAAACTCTCTATGCTTTGATAAACCCTAAACCACACTTTCTGTGGTAAACTATGGCTCCCACACTAAAATTTTCAACCAGGGTCTCTCTGGCTGCCAAAAAAGGGTTTTGAGCCTAATTTCTTTCTCAGGTATTGAAATTCAGAGCAATCAGAGCCTATGGCTCACAAAAGCTGAGGGCTACCTTTTGTTTGAAGATTCTAGAAATGAATTTAACCATTTCCCCCTCCAATATTTATCAAAGAGCATTTGTGGCCAGTAAACCCCTGATTTCACTCCTACCCTTATCGTAATTTGGTTTTAACTGATCCACTGCGATCCAAACATCTAGGACTTTGAAAATGGACATTGAGTTTGCAACTTTTTTTAGCAAGGGAGCTCAAAAAGCAAGATGGCCAATAAGGGATTCGATTTTTCAAAAAATTAATGCATTAAGGCATTAATGAGCTCACCCTCATGATTTTAGCTCATTAATGCCCATTAATGCATTCACACTTAAATACTTGAACCCTCTCACCCTTAGATTAGGATCCCCTTGTGCACCCCATGTAGTCCCCCCTTGGATCAATCACGTGGATTTCAAAAATCCATAAAGATCTTGATCCACCCTACCATTTAGCACATTTAACCTCCTCCCTTGATTTCCCTTAACCAATCAAATCCCATTAACTTGCCAACATGGCCCTAAGCTTGATCCCTATTGGTCCATGTTAACTATCCATGTGAACTAAACCAAATCAATCCTACCCCTTGACTAAACAAAACCAAAACAATCCCCCCCTTGATTTCTTTTAACCAATCAAACCTCCTTGGATTGCCAACATGGCCCTAAGTTTGATCCCTATTAGTCCATGTCACCAATCCATGTGAACTAAACCAAATCAATCTCTCCCCTTAGCTAAATAAAACCAAAACAATCCCACCCCTTGATTCCCCTTAACCAATCAAACTTCTTTGGATTACCAACATTTTCCTAAGCTTGATCCTTATGGGTCCATGTCACCAACGCATGTGAACTAAACCAAATCAATCATACCCCTTGCTGAATAAAAGCACAAAATGATTATCTCCCTTACTTTGACAAACCAATCAGATTAATTCAATTTACCCACATGGCCTTAAGCTTAATCCCAATTGGTCCATGTCACCTATTCATGTGAACTAAACCTGATTAATCCTAGTCATTGATCCCCTTTATCCCCTAGACCAATCCCAACCCTTGGCTAACTGATTTGGGGCTATAAATAGCCCCAAATTCGTGCAAATTAAGGCTAGTCCCTTGAACAAAAAAAAAAAAAAAGAAAGAAAATGAATAGGAAGAAAATGAAAGGAAAAGGAAAAGCTCAAGTAAGCTCTAAGCATGCTTTAGGATAGTTTATTTATGTCATTTAGTTCATTCACGTGCTATTATGCTGCTTTAAATCATGTCATTACTCTGCTTCAATTCAGGTTACACAATGGAGACTAAACGGTCTCCATTAGACCTCTGTCCACTCCTAATTTTTGGTTGATTTTTGTATTGCTCAGAATGAGCCCAAATTTGAATACAAAGTTCCCAAGAGGGAGGCCAAACCATGGTAAAAGTTTGGGAATTTTTCAAGCTTGGTAGGGACCCGAGATTGTCCCCTAAATAGACCCTAAAAATATGTTCTTTTGTGACCTAACTTGTTAAACTTATTATTAATTTTTCATAGAATTTTGAAGATGTGATCATGAGCTAATTTTTGTATATGTTATTCCCTTAGTATATATCTTGATAGAAATTTTAGAATTTTTCAAAACCTCTAAGGGGTCCAAAATCCAAGAAATCCCACTACTGGATTTACTCCCAGTAACTAATGCCTGAATTTTATTTCCATAAAATTCATGAGTTAAACAAACAAGCATTAAAGACAAATTCAGGCGTTGAGATCTAAGACCCACCCCAGGGAGCCCTAATTTTTCCCCAAGCTTCTTACAGGCTAGAATGACCCTCGGAGATCCAACCCTGTGCTCAGGCACCTTTGTCTCTGATTTCTCTCCCAATGCCTAAATTTATTTCAGGCATTGAGAGGAAAAAATTTAGGAGTTGGGGTGGATTTTAGGCGTTAGGCTTGTGATAAAAATCATTTTTTTAAAATACTTTTGTTCTATTTAAGACCAAGGATTTAGGCCATGGACATAGGAAGAACCCACCCCTCTGAGGCCCAAAACCAAAGTTTGGTTGTTGGTTTCTAGTATCCAATGCCTAAATTTTCCCTGAATTAAAATTCAATTGTTAGGCCTATGTAAGATGACCATATTGCCCTCTTTAGGGGGCATATCTTTGCCCCTACAAAGGTCTCAACCCTTAGGGTTGCACATTCTGACCCTAGGGAACACCCTCTACCCTTCTGGAAGGATCCCACATCTCTAGGACCCACATAAACTCTTAAATAAATCAGGTTCAGTTGTTGACCCAGTCAGTACTTAACGCCTAAATTTCACCATAAATTTACATTCAGGCATTAGCATAAAAATTCAGGAGTTAGGCCTGTGCCAAATGACCATGTTGCCCTATTCTGGGAGGCATATCTCTACCCCCCCATGAAGGTCCCAACCCTTAGGGTTTGTTCATTATGACCTAAGGAACTTCTTCTACCACTTCCATAAGCCCTCACAACCTTGGGACCCACAAAAACACCCAAAAAACTTAGGTTACAATGCCGATTTATCCAACCTTCAACTCTTGAATTTCACCCTGAATTAAATTCAGGCATTGAAATATGAGGTGTTGGGATAAAATCCAAGCATTAAGCCTAAAACACAAAAAATATAGATTTTCCCTTTTTCCTATTTTTTGCATCAAGGTTAATCACAACCCTAAAGTAGTTACTTGACAACTTTAAGGGGTCCATCACCCTTCTAAAAGTCATAAACCAAAAGGCTCCTTCCTGTCAATCAATGACCTATAGTAAAAGGCAAGTTTCTAAAGTTTTCAGAAGCCAACGCCTAAATTTTCCCTAAATTAAATTCAAGTGTTGGAGGTAAATTCAGGCGTTAAGCTTAAGAAAATTGCAGAAACCAGCAACTTCCCTATTTCACGAGCATGGACTTCAACTTAACTTAGAACATGTATGAATGAGAGAAGTGACCCTAAAAAGGTGGATATTTGGGGTGCCTAACACCTTCCCCAAATGAAACTAAACAACTTACCCATTATCTTAGGAACTCAGACCAGTCTTAGGAGTTAAACCCCTAGACCTTCGAGTCTAGGCTTCTCCCATTCCCTTTGAAGGGGAGAACTGATGTCCAACTCCATCAGTTAATCCTAAGTTGGTGGCAACTCCCAACAACACCTAACCCCTAAGGTTAGCAACCCCAGCACCCTGTGTGCACTTGTAAGACCCAACGTGGCTCGAAAACCCAGGGGAACCCACCCCCCGAACCCCCAATGTCCACAATATTAATAAATATTATAGATAAAATTAATTAGCTCAGTGAGGAGCTTTTGACAGTGGACGTAGGCCCATAGTGCCTAACCAATTTAAAATTTTTGTGCAATTTGTGTGGTGTGGATTCATTATCTATTTGATTGGTATGTGTTGATTGTCTTTTCCATTTAGTTATCTATAATACTTTAGAAAAGAAACAAATTGAAGAAACTTACTAGCCAAATAAATAATAAAAAATTCAAATATCCTATTCACCCCCTCTTGGATAGTTAGGGACAGGGAATTTCAATTGATATTAGAGTAGGTTGCTCTTGTGTGGGTGTAACAACCTAAGTAGATCCTATAATCTGTCCTTAGTTACACATGGCCCCCAAAGATGAAGACCATGGCCCAAACTATTCACCCTACTTTGATGGGTCAAATTAAACTTACTGGAAGCCCCGTATGATCATCTACATTAGGTCCATGGAGATTGGGGTTTGGGCCTCAGTTGTAAATGGACACACTGTACCCAAAGGCAAAACCAAAGCAAAGTGGGATGCAAATGATTAAAAGGAACACACATCAAATTACAAAGCCCTAAATGCTATAGTTTATACTCTTAGTCAAGAAGAGTTTAACAAAGTCTCTAGTCTTCGAATGGTAAAAGAGGTGTAGGACCTCCTTGAAGTCACTCATGAGGGAACAATCTTGGTCAAGCAATCTAAATTTCGTATGCTTACTACTCAGTTTTAAGCCCTCGAGACAAAGGAAGATAAGCAATTCATCGACTTTCATACAAGGCTCTAAGATATTGTCAATTTAATGCGAGGACTTGGAGAAGACATCAATGACCCTAAAATAATTAGAAAAATTCTTAGGTCACTACCTGAGAGATTTTATCCCAACATCAATGTTATAGAAGAATGTCATGATCTAGACAAACTCAAGCTAGAAGAACTGATAGGGTCCATACAAACCTTTAAAATAAAATTTAGAACTACTAGCAAGACGAAGGGAGTTTCCCTGAAAGTAGAAGAAAACACTAATCCGGGTGAAGATTTGAATGAAGAGATGGCTTTGTTTACACATAGATTCAAGAAAATGATGAAAGTCAATGAAAGGAATTTTAGATAGAAACACCTTTCAACAAACAAAACCAATCCCCTAGGAGAAAAACATTTACTAGAGAGGAACCAGTGTGCTATAAGTGCAAAGGGCGATGTCACTTTACTTCTAAGTGTGCTAGCAAAAAGAAGAAAAAGATGACTAAAGACAAAGCAATGGCTGCTACCTAGGATGATGATTGGGATAAGTTTGAGGATGAATACCAATATAGTGAGGATGAGACCTCACATGAAATAAGAGCCTTTGTTATCCTCATTGATGGAATACCTGAAGCCTCCCAAAATGATAGTGAAGATGAGGAAGATGAAGGTGAGGAAGACCTTCATGATGCCTATAATGAACTCTACAATGAGACTGTAAAGTTGATTAAGGCAAACAAGGAGCTCAAGAAGTTAGTGAATTAACTGAACAATCAATCTCCCTAGAGAAGACACTTCTTCAAGTACAACAAAATCACTCCCTTGAGCTAGGAAATGAAAATATTCTAGAAGACTCAAATCTTAAAGAAAAAAAAATGAGTTAGAGCTAAAAGTAATATACCTTGATATGAAATTGAATGAGTTAAACATTATCTTATCTCGTGAGAAAAATGAGAAAGAAATGTTGGCATTAAGGTGTACTAAACTCACAAGTAAAATCACTAAACTCCTTAAAGAGGTTAGATTACTTGAAAAACACAAAAGGAAATCCATAAGACTTTTTTTTAAGAAGATGAAAATTTTGAATGTATGCTAACCATGTGTAGAGAGAATGGTGATAGAAGAAGACTAGGATTTGAATCTAAGGATTCAAAGTCAAACTCTCAAATTTCCAAAAAAGGTGCTAGCAATTCCTTTGTTAAAGGAAGAGGAAACAAAAATCCAACTGTACCCAAATCTACTCAATTTAGAAAGAGACCAATGTATGCTGAAAAAGGTAAGATTGTCCAAGAAGCCTCCACCCCTAGGCATCAACCCACCATAAAAGGCGAGACTTTTGCCCTAAAATGAATTAGAAATGGAACAACTAAAAATTCTTAGCACATAGCCTCTCACCCTATGGGTCCTAAATTCACTTACTATTATTGTGGATTACTCGAACACATGAAATTTGAGTGTAGGAAGATTGGAAAATGAATTAAAGTTTCAAAAATTTCAAGGAGATGAGAAAAAGGAACATGATAGAAGAATTAGAAAAATGAATTGTTTTCAAAGAGTGGAAAATATAAATCTAGAATATAAGAAGAGAATGGATCAAGCTAAAAGACCTAAAACTAGACAAATCTAGGTCAAGAAGACTTAGGTTCATAAAGAATATCTCAAGTGTCTAGTCATTCACACTGCACTTAGAGCAGAAGCACTTCCAAATGGTACTTAGATAATGGATGTTTGAGACATATGACCAAAGACAAATCTCTCTTCTGTCAATATGAAGAAAGAGTGGATGGTAGTTGTTAGGTCCATGTATTGTCAATGTCCATGTACAAAACAAAGTGTGTATATGTAGTGGTTATATTGTATAGGACTTTTGTATGTAACTTATGTACTTGTGTACTTATGTAAGTCCATGAAGTAAGTCCAAAAAAATGCCAAGAAGATGGACTCGAAGCCGGAATAACCATGCCAAAGAGACTCAATCATCATAGAAGAAACCCAAGCCTCAAGTGCAAGCTACCTCAAGGAAGTCAACACATCCGTTTCTAAGCATAGAAAGGTAAATCAGGTATATAAGACCAAATGGTAGGTGTGTGTGTGCTCACAAAACTCCGAGACCATGGTTAACCCTAAGATCACTTAGAAGACTTAATTAGGTTCTAATTGAAATGCACAAAGAGCCCAATTCTCAAAAGAATGAAAAGGGCTCACTGGGGAAGAAGTGCCTATGCTAACTAGTGTTGTCTAGATCAGTAAATTTTAAGGAAACTTCTAAGGACTCCGTAGATCACCTCAGTAGGAATTAGACTACAATCCATACATGTATGGAAAGATCCAGAAGTCTACTTTCCACAAAAAAATGGCGAATGATTTATGAGTTTTCTAGAGAAAGTTACGGCCGTTTTACCGAGAGGTGTCTGTGCCTTGGCTCCTAAAAGCGCAGTTGCCCGCAAGCAGTGGCGGTTGATCGCCGAGGGGTACCGAGGTCAACCAAGGTTCATGGCAGTCGACCACGGTCTCAATGGTCAGATTTCTAAAAGCTATTTTTTGTTCATTAGGGACTTAGGAGGCTTGGGACATGTCCCAAATGAGTTAAGAACTCTCCCACTACTCCTCTATGTCAAAATAAACATTCCACTCTTGAAAACCATTTTCAAAAACCCTCTCTACATGAGGTATTGTTGAGCTAGATAGGTAAATCATAAAAGAGGAGAAGAATCAAGTCTTGAGAGCAAAAACTTAATCAATTTATCATCCAAGACTTGGAGAAGAAGCCCTTGAAGCATTCAAGAAGCCTTTGAGAGCAAGAGCCCAACTCGGGAAATCTCATAGAGTGCTTTCTACACTCGGTGTGAAGACCATAGTCATATTTTCCTATTAAGAGGCTAAGCACCACACTATAATTCTCATTTCCATCACTTGTGTATGTTCGTCGGAGACACCAGATGAGGAAGCTTTTGTCGGAGAAATCGAAATTCATATTGGGAGTTCACCGGAGACACCGAACTCATTAGCACTTATTAGAGACACCAAGTGCGAAGTCACCTCTACTGAAGACACTAGAGGTAAGGTCTTATTGATGTTCCTTGTAATAGTTCGGTGTAACTATTAATAAAATCAACACGCTCTCGGAGTGGGCATTGGAAAGTGAACGTAGGCCGTTGTGTCGAACCACTATAAACACTTGTATCTTTGTGGTTGCATGCTTTGTGGCTATTCTTTAATTTCCATATCATAGTTGGGAATAAGCATCTAGGACTTTGTTGAATTTACAATTTAGACTAATTGAGCACATTGCATATTTAGTTTGCAATCCATAGAGATTTGATCACCTAAGTTTTCATGCTTATATTGATTATGCAAAATTGCCCATCACATTAAATTTCCATATCATATTTGAACATAAGCATTTAGGGGTTAGTGAATTTGTAAATTGGTTAATCTATCATTTAAGTTTAATTGAACATCTTGTAAAGTATATTGAATTTGCAATT